>SNQJ01S0197944.1:0-12605 GCA_010110895.2 Picea sitchensis
AACAAAATGTATAAAATAAAGTAATGTGATGTATTTGTTTGATTTAAATTAAATATTTTGGATGAAGTTATAATGGAAATAAAGAACGAGATCATTAAAAAAGATGTTAGGGGCACAACACATGGCTATGAAAACAAATAAGGGATGGACCAAATGCTTATAGAGAAAGAAGACATGGAGATGAACAACATCTATATTTTGGGGGTTATTCTAATTAAAGTTAATAAGTGAAAGGATTTGAAATCAACTAATTGTTAAACATAAATTTTGTCTTATGTTATACATAGACATCTTCAATGTTCATAAAAAAAAATCAATTTATATATTGAAGAGTAACAAGTATATAATGAACCAACCAAATTAATCATATTGTGATTCTTTTTTAAAAATTAAACTTATACATAAATATTTATATTATTTTGTATATTTAAGTATGTATATTTTTTAGATTTTAACAGTCAAATAGTGTCTAGAAGGTTTTGTATTCTATAACAATGTTATAAAAAATCTTCTACACCAATTTGATATCTAACTTGGTTGTACGTTGTTGTTGTTATTATTATTATTAACATTTTCTTATTTGTTAAATAAAAGTAATATTTATATTATTAATAAATATAAAATGATATCACAATAAAATAACTCAAACTTTTAATTAAAAACAAACAAACATATAAATATAATATCTAATAAACACAAAATTACATTAAAATTAAATAATTCAAACTTTAAATTATTAAAGAAAAATGATGTTTAGGAAGCAAGTAAAGTAAATAGAGAGTGAATGAGAATCATTGCATGGACAGGGACATCACATCTTACTTGTTGCTCTCAAAGTCAATCCATATCAAAGATATTTTTTGTGGATTCTAATTGGTATTTAATAAATAAATATAACATTATATTAAAATTTAAATAACTTAAACTTTCGATTTTGAAAAGGAAAAACTATGTTTAGAAGCAAGCACATTAAAGAGAGGAGGAATGAGAATCATTGCATAGAGAGTGACATGGCATCTTGAGGGAATGAGAATCTTTGCATAGAGAGTGACATGGCGTCTTGCTGGTTAAAATCTCAAAGTCAATCCATGTCAAGGATTTTTAAGTTTTAATTTTAATTTGAGTGCTTTGTAAGGGTGTATTGTGAAATATTTAAATAATATGTATGAGTTTTTTTTTGAAAAAAATATTGTATATAAGATTACGAAAATAAATAAAAAATGATTAGAAAATATTTTATATAATAAATTTTATATATTTATTTATTTTGAAAAGTGATACAATTTATTGTAATTAAGTTGTTAATAAGTAGTGAGAATAGTTATTATTGGTTATTATGCATAAATGTTAGTTGATTTATCATTTTTATTGTGGGTTGATGTGGTCTTGGGTTTTTAACCATTTTTCTTAGGTATGAGAAAGACAAGTTCTTAAAGCAGTTTTAGATCTTATTCCAAGACCAAAAGGCAGCCTAGATAGTATCCACAAGAAAGTCAAAATCCATTGCGGTCAATCAAAAGCCAGTATCCTTATGTATGGGAAAGACAAGCTTTTAGCCCATCAAAAGGAGTTTTAGGTCTTACTTTAGGACCAAAATGTGGTATCAGCCTAGATAGTATCTGCAAGAAATAAAGTATCCTTTATGGTCCATCAAAATCCAATATCCTTAGGTATGAATAAGACAAATTCTTAACCAATCAAAAGCAATTTTAAGTATTACTGAAGGATCAAAAGACAAGTAATTAAAAGAAAGCTAATATCCCTTGAAATCATCATTAAAACTACTTCCATAAAAATCATACTTTTTTTATTAACACTTAACTTTAATCTCGTACATAAAACCAAATATATCCTAACTACAATTTAACCTTAACTTTCGTAATTGAAACAAAAATTTTATATATATATATATAATTTTATAATATTACAACATAAGAAAACATCATGGTTTTTATGTTGTGTTTGCCATCGAAGTCTTCAATCATTTGTGGGTTCAAACGAGTCAAGTCCAAATCAAGGGGAACATGGGTTGGTGTATCTACATGCTAATGAATCTGAAAGTGGCCATGAGGTGTATCTACATGTTAATGTATCTGAAAGTGGCCATGAGGCAAATCACTAGACTTTATACCAACTTTTTGGTATGGTTTTCATATGTCTTGCTTTAAAGGAGTTTAGGTCATAATTTGGGAAGAGTGTTGCTACATATTGTTACATGACTTGTTATGGATTGATTAAACGATCTAGATACAAATTGACCAGGAAACCACCATAATGTTTTTAATACCATAGTGTCTTTAATTTTTTTTTATGTCTATTTATTTTACATTGAATAATGTAGGACCAATGTGTACTACATATATGTTTCCCCATCACAAGATGTCTCAATGTGTAACATAGATACCATAATGTCTTTAATTTTTTTTTATGTCTATTTATTTTAGATTGAATAATGTAGGACCAATGTGTACTACATATATGTTTCCCCATCACAAGATGTCTCAATGTGTAACATAGATATGTTGCCCCCATCACAAGATGTCTCAATTAATGTAAAATAAGCCTAGAATGCAAGTGTAAGGACAACCCCACATGCTTTTATCATCTTATGAGCTATCATGACCTGTCCTATCACAACAAAGAAAGTAAAATCTAATATTTTCCCTTAACCTTAGAAGTAGAAAGTAAAATTTAATATTTTCCCTTAACATTAAAAGTAGAAAGTAAATTTTGGTATGGAAAAATCAAATCTTATGAGTTATCATGACCTGTCCTATCACAACAAAGAAAGTAAAATCTAATATTTTCCCTTAACCTTAGAAGTAGAGAATTTTGGTGTGGAAAAATCAGTTTTCAACCATCATAAGTATGTTTACATTCATTATTCTCATTTATTCTTAAATTACTTTATATACACATCACTTAAAACATCAAGAATGATATTTTCTTTGAACTTTTTTATTATCAAGAATGATATTTTCTTTGAACTTTTTTATTATTTATGTTATTTTGCATATAGTTAGGTCCTTCATCAATTTTGTAGGTGACACAAGCATGATTATTTTGTTTAAAATTATTTTTTTAATATTTTTATTAAGAAAGTTTATTTATATAATTATTAATTTTGGGGTTTGATTATTTATTTTGATTTTATAGATTTAATTTGATATTCAGTATTTAAATTTTGAATTTTTTTTATTGATTTTGAGTAGCTAATTATAATTATGAGCATTAATTTTATTTTTTTTAATTAAAAGATTGTATTTTTCAATTTTAACATTTTTTCTTTGAAATATTTTTACTTTGGTCCAATTAGATTCTAGATTGTTGATGGTTGGAGTACCTATCATCATTAATTTCTTCTCTATTTTTGTTTCTTCAACAAAATGAAATCACTTTCATGATCTAAGGAAAATGTTTCATGTTTTCCTCTTTCTCATTTTAAATGGACTTCTATGGTTGGGGATCAATGAGAAGGTAGTTACCTCTTGAAATATGACAATAAGAATGGCTTCTCCAATACTGGTGTGAACTGGAACAATTGCAATTATTGAAGGAGAACAAACCAAGTCATAGGAATTATTAATTGGGTCTACCTAACAGTGGCCAAACTTTTATTCTTTCCACTAATAAGGCTTTTAGTTTTTCCTTTTAGAGCTAGAGAAGACTGTGCCTTTAGGCTTGAAGTTGTCACATGAACATGGTCAAAGAAATGTACATAATGAAAGGCAATGTGCTCACAACACAAGGATTAAGTCTAGCCATGGTCATTGTTTTCTAGGACAATGTGGTAAAGAAGGCCTTTGGTTAAATCCGCATAAATACATATCATAGTGTAGGTAGTAAAAACATAATTACTAATGCCTGAGACCAAGGAGATGAATGTACTCAAATAATTTCCAGCAAGTGTTAAATTTATATCCTAATATTTCAAAGGGACATTGGGAAATATAACTTATATCAAGGGTGGTAGGTGTGAGGGGATCCTCACTGATCTCGGAGGAAAAACCAAATTTTCATATGCTTGGGGATTGGGAACAACATCCAACAATCAGGCATAAGCTTACTCACTACTCTAGGAAATTAGGTTAGCGGTGGAAGCACAAATACAATCACTAATAGTAGTGGGAGATTCTAGTACAATTATAAAGTTAATGCATAAGAAAGTCCACCCATCCAATTATAAACTCACCTCTATCTTGGTTTGAGCTCAACATGAGGCAACAAGAAACAAACTTCTTTTAGCAAGTCCTAAGAGGTTTTAATCGCCGAGTTGGCTTGTTGTCCAACAAAATTAAAAATGGGGGAGCTTTGGGTTAATGGTCAATTAACCATCCAATCCATACCTCAAACACCCCTTTGGAATTAATGAAAAGTACCAAAAACTTATTATGCCACATGTATATCATGCACCATCCCCTCCCTCAAGGAAAAGCAATAAACTTGATGAGACCTCGTGCTCCCTCGCACATGCTTGAGCTTGTGAGGATGATGGGTAATGAAGGAAGAGGTTTAATACAACACAACTAAGGTGGGATAATGGATCATTCAACCTCTGTGTAGTGGGAAGAATGTGGGCAACTTTGTTCATATAAACTATGTTTAGAGCTCCCTTTAACTCTCAAGTTGCTAGTCGATTTTATTATTACTCTATTTTATCTTTATTTGGTGAGATTGGATGGTACATAGGAGTTGGCCATTAGCATAGTAGTTATTTCCTGTCTCGGTCAGATTGTAATCAATTTTGAATATTTGGGGAAGGGTGTATTGAGTGCTCAATTGTTGAGTACAAAGCCCCATCCTCTGCTCTCTAGTTGTGGGAAGCTTTGTTTAATTGATCTTAGCTTATAATTCTCCTTTGATCTATGGTTGGAAGTTGGTTTTGTTATCACTATGTTTGCTCCATGTTTATTGAGTTTGGTTTGTATATAGGAGTTGGTTGTTAGCACAACCGACATTTCCTATCTCTATCAATTGGGAATTGTTTTTTATTATTTGGGAAAGGGTGTATTGGGTGCTCAAGCGAGGAGTACAAATATTCATACGCTACTCTCTAATTGTGGATGTCATCATTATGAGTCTTGATTGTATGAGCAATTGGGGATTTTCCTTAGGCATTGTGTTGACCCACATCATGCATCTTTAGATTCAAGCTTGTGGGCCTATTGCATTGTCAAGAGTCAGTTTTCTCTTCAGCTAACATAAGGTGGTCTATACACCATGGATTACCATGATTTATAAGAGCTTAGGAGTATCCTTGGGACACATGAAGAAAATGGTTCAAGGCAACATAACATATATTTTCTCTTATATCTCTAAATTTCATGAATATGAGCAGTAATATATCTACAAATTATAGAGATTATGAGTGCCTTGGTTCAAGTTAAGCAACAACTAGCCATTCTAAATGCAGAGTGCAATTTTATAAAGAATTTTGTGGAGAAAATGAACAAAGATGCACATTCTATTGCCTCTAATCAAAGGTTGTATGGCCAAGGGGAACACAAGGACGGAGACATAGTGATCAAGTTGATCGAATATATGGACACAGGAGAGCGGGATTCAGTTCACAATACCAGAGGCCTGGAAGAGATGCAAGTCATCATACCTTAAGTTAGTTTATGTTTTATAAAGTTATTAGTATCTTAAATATCTTTTATAGATTATACTGCAATATTAAAAATTGGGAAATTTTTCCAATAGATATATGTAAACTTCGTATGTTGTTTTGGGCTTGTGCAAATAAGCCTGAACTTGGAGGACATTATGTATGCTTAAAGAGTGTTGTTAAGTTTGCTACAACCAATTTTTATAATATAAATTACCTAACTTCTATTAAAAAACGACCTATATCTTATTTGTTGTTACAAATTTTGTATAAAAATAGAAGTGAGGTTTTCATAGTTTCATTTATAATCCATCGCTATCTAAAAACCAAGTTCCTTTGCTAGAAAGTTGTTATAAGTCCAACAAGAAATTAAACTTCAAAGTGCAAAATCCTTATTAGTCTAGAAAAAATAGAAATTGAATCCTTCTGAAAATTCAAAAGACCCTCTAATCACTTGTATGTGTGTGGAGCCTATTTAGAAAGAAGCATAAATCATTCAACTTAAAAAACACACAGTTTGAATGAGAAAATGTCTCTTCTTTGTTGACTATGTAAATTGAGCTTAAAAAATAACATTAAGACAACTTATCTTCTACATAAAAAGTGAATAAAACTCTCATTATGTAAATTGAGTTTAAGGGGTGGCATTGAGGCAACTTACGAAGGATCAAACAAGACATAAATACATATTCTTTGAACTCCTATATTGTTGTCCAACAATTTAAGTGCACTTAAAAGTCCTCGGTAGGTTAGGTCATTGTTTTGTAATTGTTTGAATTCAAAGTTTAAGTTTGGGACGTTGGTTGAGTTACATTTAGGCAAATTACGATAGAATCAATATTATTAAATAATTCAACAAATTGAAAAATTGGGTTAAATCAATGTTATTAAATGTTTCAATAAATTTATCTTTATTTAATAGGAAAAATTAATTCAATTTAGTTTTAAGTAATATGAGGAAATTTAATTAAGTTGCAATTTATTGTTAAGGGATAAGGAAGGAATATATAAAATTCAAATAGTTTGTTGGTAGTCAACCAAAAAAAAAGTTTAGTTTTAAGTAATATGAGGAAGGATTTAATTAGGTTGCAATTTATTGTTAAGGGATAAGGAAGGAATATACAAAATTCAAATAGTTTGTAACAAGAAAAAGGGTTTAATTAGGTTGCAATTTGTTAAGGGATAAGGAAGGAATATACAAAATTCAAATAGTTGGTTGGTAGTGGAGAAATTATCTCATTCGCTAATTTTAGTTATCAAACTAGTGAAAGGTGGTTGATTGAAAGAATTTAGAAAGGTTTTATTGTTATTGAAAGACTTTTGTCTTTACATATTGAACAATGTTGATAAAGGTAATCATGAGAAATAAAATTAAAACAGAAATTATATAAAAATTTGTGTAAACAAATGTTTTAAGTATGTATAAAAAAATAAAAAATTATGGAAAGAGTAAGAAAATGAATATGGTATAAACCTATGAAAAATTAGAAACAAATTATAGTTAATTTAATTGGTTAAATTATTCGTTTAAGTTATATTGTTGATGAGAGATCATAAGTTATAAAATCAAATTTGGTTAATTTTTTAAAAATTATCAAATCTATATTTGTTTAACTATAAGAACCGAATATAAGGGGTTATGTTGAACCAAACAACATAATCAAAAAAAGTTTTAAAAATTAGGCTCAAAGCATGTAGATTCTCCTATTATTATCATATCGAAAAACATAATCATCTCCCTATGATACTTCCACACAGTCTGGCTGCATGTTACTTTTACAAATTGACCCAACAAAAATACTATTCTAGAAAAAAATTAACGATGAGCAAATTCATTATCTGGAACTCCCTACACTCCACCATGAGGTGAAGAATTGACACTATATCATGCCCCCCTGTTCTTCATCTAAGATTCCTGAAGCCTGATTATTTCAAGTTGACTGAGAATGTTGTGGCAAAACCAAAGACCTTAGATGCTAACACTCCATTTCCAAGCTATCAATACATTGGATTTGAACCCTTAGCAGGTTTGAGAGATTAGCAATTGACTGGTCCAATTCCCCCAATTTGATTGTGACATATTGAAGAGCCATACTATTGGCCTCAACAATTTCTTCATGTCGGTGAAGGATACACTTTACATCACTTCAAGAAGGGTCCATTCTTTCTCGAAACAAGCAGTCGGATCTACCAAACCACAACCCAAAAACAAACCCACTTCCAGAGTTGGTAAAAACAAGGGTGACGAGAAAACAACCCACAAACAAACCCACTTTCAGAGTTGACAAAACCAGGGGCAAGGAGAAAATCTTCAGAATTAAAAATAGAAACTTGAAACCAAATATGAGCAAAAGCATAGGGGGGGACCTGGTGACCAAGGGAAGTATGGTCAAAGGCCAATTTAGAACCAACATTAAACAGAGGCCTCCAAGAAACAATGATCTCCAACAACGTATTACCACGAGCACCCCAGTACGAAACCACAACACAAAGCATTGAACCTCACCTCCTAAGGAAATAATGAATTTCATGGCTAGAGCCATCATACAGATTAAATCACCTTCACACATATCAGAATGAATGCACCCATCACCTCCAATGTCGTTCAAATGTGTGAATCGCTTGAGCATGCGACCTTCCATGCCAATGACCCGCCATTTTCCCCACATATTTAATGAATGAGCCACGTGAATTATGGAATGGGGAGCCTCCCCTTTACCCCATTAACAATTATTTCACCCTCTTCTAAACTTGATCCATTTTTTTCCTATCAATCAACACAAGAGTTGTGCTCATGCTTTATGTGGAATAAGGTGAAGTCTTCGAATTCGACAAGGAGGGTGAGGGAATGAGACATAATGCTAGTGAAAAGATTGTTCCCAATAATAGTTCTTTTAATAATTCCCCTAATCACTAACATGGAATCACCCATGATAATTAGCTTATGAATTCCCATTTATTTTGCAGTACTTATGCCTTCCCAAAGGGCATAAGCCTCGACAATGTTAGTTGAGACATCGTCTAAAACCCAAGCATAAGAAGCAACTGAATTTCCTCTGAGATAGTGAATAAACTCCCCACACCTACCACCCCTTAAAATTACCAAATATTATAGTATAGTAGTTCGAAATTAAATATCTTTTATTTTGAGTAATAAAAAAAAGAGAACACTTTCGTTGAAATTGATTAAAACCACGCTCCAGGAGGCTGCCCGCGCATGCACCTGGTGCAACCCCTCCCTTCTTCCCTCACGCCATGGCCCCGGGAGGGGACCCTGAGGCTCCCCCCCCACCTCTCCCTCCTGAAATAGATTCTTTTAGAAAACTATTTGCATCCAACAACAAACGAACTTCCTCAGAGATGCAACAAAAATTCGTCAAAAAACTGGATAGTATTCCCTCAGTCGTCCTCCCAGCAAAAGAAACATACAAATCTGCTTTGAAACTTGTTGAACGGGGACTCATCGGCTAGTTCACAGGCCTATGGCCTTCTCCCAAAGCTATAAATGCATGGGTTTAGAGGAACTGGAGCCCCCTTGTAAAAGAAGGCATCAAAAGCCATCTTGTCGGAAGGGGATTCTACGCATTTGTCTTTGACATCACAGAGGATAGAAACCTCATATTCAGGAATGGACCATACTTTATGGGCCCTCAGGTTATGTACATGAACAAATGGTCTCCAGACTTTGATCCGACACAAGATGTGCCCTCAGCCGTTCCAGTATGGGTGCACCTCCCCACCTCCCCTTGCATTGTTGGAATCCGAAGTCTTTGGAATCCATTGGGAACACTCTTGGAAAATACATCGACAAAGCAGACATAAAGGATCATTATTATTGCATCAACATATGGATCGAAGTATATCTGGAGGTGGGGCTCCCGAAAGCCATTCAACTAAAGGTCACAGACTGGTCTCACATCCAAGAACTGGATTACGAACAACTTCCATTCAAATGCAGGTATTTCCATGGCTACGGACACTTAGCCAGGCATTACAAAAAGAAGGTAGAAGAAGAGGGGGAGATCTCGAAAGGCGAACAATGGACACAGGTCCAGAAAGCAACCCCATCAAAGAACAACAACAAATTCAAAGGGAAAGGGGCATCAAAAGGGCCTAGCGCCCCCACTCTAGGGAAAGCTCCTAGGGAAGGAAGCTCAACCCCTCCAATCCCAGAGGCTCCTAAAAACCTCTTTGAAATCCTCAACAACCCCTCAGAAATATTTGATCCAGTGATTGAAGAATATGAGCAACAGACCCTCCCTCCCATAGTGGGAAAAAACAATGGTGAGGTAGCCCAATCTAGTTACCCAATCGGAACCTCCTCCTCTCCTTCCTACGCAGAAATAATAAAAAAGAAACCCCCAGAAAACTCTGGATCTTCGGAGGATGAGTCTTTCGAGAGACCCTCAAAAAGAGAAGGGAGAAAATCTCACAAAGAAGCAAGAGAAGAAGAAGCAAAGAGGCAAAAAATGCAAGGAAGCCAATCCACCATTGAGATGTCCATTGGAAGAAATACCAGAACAAGGTCCCCCAAGGGAGGGCCTACCCACTCCAACCCCAACAAATAATGTGTATAGTCTCTTGGAATTATAGGGGCTTGAAGAATCCATCGAAGGCCAAAGCAGTCAAAGACCTACTGAAAATCGACCCTCCTGAGATCCTCCTGCTCCAAGAGACCAAAATTGAAGGGAACACCCTTCTTGAAATCAACAAACAGAAATGGAAGAAAATGTTGGGAAAGCCATCAGTGCAAGAGGTTCCTCTAGTGGCCTTGCAACCTTATGGGCAAATGATAAGTTTCATTTAGAAGATTCTTTTGAGACCCAACACTGGATTTTCACTAAACTCCGACATACTTCAAGTAAGTTTTCTATTTCACTCTTCAATCTTTATGTACCTGTCCTGTACTCTGAAAAGCAATATTGCTGGCAATCATTATCATATTTTTTAGAGATCTTCTCTCCCTCAAACATAATACTAGTCGTAGATCTAAATTTAGTATTTGATCCGAAAGAAAAGAGAGGAGGCAATAGTGGCAGAGACCAAATGCTCCCCTTCTTCAAGGAGCTATTCCATCAGTGGGACCTCCTTAATTTCAAGCCTTCAAAAGGACTTTACACTTGGACAAATAACAGATTAGGGGCTTCCCACATCTCTGCACACCTGGACAGATTCTTAATCCAGAGCTCGTTCCTATAAGAAAGAAGGATAATCTCTACCAAAATCTTCCCAAAGATGACTTTTGATCACAAACCTATCCTCTTGAATCTGGAAGAAGAAGAAAATATGGGCCCAATTCCTTTATGGTTCAACCCCCTTTGAATAGATAAGGAGGGCTTCCTAGAAACTATTCAATCTGCTTGGTCCTCTCTTGTCTCAGGGTCTCCAAGCTATGCGTGGGAGAAGAAATTAAATGAAACAAAACATGCACTGAAAGCTTGGGTTAAAAAACCCATCATCAATCCCATTAGCATCAGACAAGAGGTAGTCTATCAACTATCAGACTTGCAAGAGAAAATGGAGTCCAAGTCCATCTTCAAAACAGATCTAGAGAAAGAACAAGCTGCCCAAAACAAAACTTTATGTGCATTTCGACAAGAAGAAGAATATTGGAGACTCAAGTCTCGAAGATTGTGGCTAAAAGATGGAGACCGTAACACTTCCTACTTTCACAAACAATGTAGAGCCCACCTCTCTTGCAACCACATTTCTGAAATTGCGTCCTCAGATGGAACGATACACAAGGGTTTTGAACAGCTCAAAGAGGTAGCAAAAAAACACTTTCAGAGCCTATATCGGGAAGAATACTTCGGTTGCGAAGAGACTATCTCAGACTACCTCTCTCACATTCCCTCTCTAGTAAGCAGGGATGACAATGCAGATCTCATGAAGTTGTTTACTGAAGAAGAAATCTGCAATGTCATCTGGTCCATGGAGCCCGACAAAGCCCTAGGGCCAGATGGTTTCTCAATCCATTTTTACAGAGCTTGCTGCGATATAATCTAGATAGACCTTCAAAAGATGATCAAATATTTCCATAAAAGAGCCAAGGTAGGGGGCAACACCAACTCCACCTTCCTAGCTTTAATTCCCAAAGAAGTTAATCTGATCTCCTTCGAAAGATTCATGCCCATCTCACTCTGCAATGCTTCCTACAAAATTCTATCCAAACTCCTGGAAAATAGAATAACGCCTCTACTAGAAAACCTCATTTCCCCCATGCAAGGTGGTTTTGTCAAAGGAATACATATTCTCGACAATGTAATACAAGTTCAAGAAGCCATGCACTCCAGTCACCAACATCAAGAGCAAGGGATGATGATAAAGATTGACATGGAAAATGATTTCGACAGGGTAAACCTCTCCTTCCTTTATAAAGTCCTTCTTTCTTTTGGTTTCTGCCCAGATTTTGTTAAATTGATCAAAGCATGCACTGAAAATCCCTGGATAGCCCCCCTAGTGAATGGCAGACCAACAAATTACTTCCAAGCCACAAGGGGATTAAGGCAAGGCTACCCTCTATCCCCCTTCCTATACATCCTGATGGAAGACACATTAAGTAGGAAGTTGACTGCTGAAAAGAAGACTGGCTCAGTCCCAGACATTAGACTGACGAAGGGCCTTGATCCAATCAAGCATGCCCTCTTTGATCAGAGGATCAAATTTTGCTCAAATTTCAAAGTGCTCAGAATGCAACAAAATCAGTGCCATTGCGTCCGTATCGTCTTCCTGATTCTGGCGGTATATTTACTTTGTCAAACAGACTCCGTATGAAGAAGATATCGCGATCTGTTCATCAAGCCAAACAGGCAAAAATTTTGGTGCTGACTGTACAATCTGTACAGTCTGACGTGGCAGGGCTGTACAGACCGTACGATGGCATGTCAGGTGGTGATGGGGAAACATACGGTTGGTTGACTGTTGATGAATCAGGAGATGACACGTGTCCATTTGGTGGCAAATGGTATGAGGACACGTGGCCCAATCCATGGGTGCC
>SNQJ01S0197945.1:3061-17232 GCA_010110895.2 Picea sitchensis
CCACCTTCATGTATAATAAAAAGGAGGGGTGGTCGTATGGGCCATACCCACCCCCTCCACCTCAATTTTGACTTATACAACACATACCTCCACACATTAAACAAAACATGACTTTAATTCCATGAACATAAATGGTGTTAGCTTTGTGCAAGGGTACCAAAGCCCAATCTTGATTTCACCTTCGACATGGTGAAGCCCGATACTGTTTTCACCTCTGACATGGAGGAGCCCGATCCTTATTTCACCTCTGGTTTGTGTCAGTACTCAATAATGCCTATGTGTCGGCACTCAATCCTTATTTTAATGTTGATGTGTGGTGGAGTTTGGAAACCATTTGATGGCCAACACAAAGCGTATAAGGGTTATGTTATATGGTGATGGGCACTTCAACTCAAAGTCAAAGGGGGAGGGGTCGTGTGGATGAGGGTCTGCCATCCACCTCATAATTTATCACCAAGTTTAATGCCTTAAATCGAACATGATAAACCTTAAATCAAACATAAGTTATCATGGGACCCTATTTGATACTGATCCGAAATTGAACTTTTAAAGACTATGGTTAAGTTTATGCATGAGTTGATTTACCATTTATGAATTAAGAGAAGAATAATATTTTAGTGAATGAATGGTGTAGCCATCATAAATAATTTAGAACGGAAAGTAAACATTAAGAACAACAAACCATAATGTCAAAGATTGATAACGGAATTCGTCACAAATTTGCCTACATCTCTAGGCCTTTGTCTTCAGTGGGAGGATTCTTCTTAATCTTTAATGCTTAAAACAATATCAAGAAAGGCTTACATAACAACTCTTGAAACCACCTTTCAAATCTGCAACTTCTGGACAGAAACAAACATCACCAATGGCTGCAACATGTAATTCTAAGACTTTTGAGTATGAACTCGGCTATGCTTGGCTCGACATCTTAGGCTTTGGAGGAACTTTTATGTTCGCAAACTCAGATGCAAAAGCATAAGCCATATTCAGACTCCCCTCAAAATTCTACAACTTTTGAGTATTAATTCGACCTACTTCTGAACAGGCCCTCGAAACAAATCCCAATGTCATGCCCTGTCAGATCTGTACAATCCGTACAGTCTCGAAATGTGTGCCAATTTTTTTTTCCTCGATTTTCGTGCCCATCTAAATAAGCCAGACTTTGCCAAATTTAGCGACAATTAGCCAAACTTAGCGACAATTAGACAAACTTAGCGGGATTTTGCCATATTTGGAGGATTCCTGTCAAATTTTGTGGTAACCGCTAGATTTGATGGAAACAACCAAACCACTTTGACCTTCCATAAGGTGCCATGTGGCGCCTCCTCATTGGGCCACCTGTCACCTTGTCATTGGCCCAAGCCACGTCAGCATGCCCAGTCAGTTGCCATGTCAACATCCATATTTCCATGTCATCTTGCCCAGTTAGTTGCCACATTTGCCTGCCCAGTCAACTACCACATCATCATTTGTACGGTGCCACGTCATCGTTCATACAGTGCCACGTCATTGTCCATACAGTGCCATGTCATCGTTCGTACAATACCACATCATCATCTATACAGTTCCATGTCATCATTTGTACAACCACATGTCACCTTTGTACAATGCCACATCATCTTCCGTACATCCATGTGTCACCTCCATACAGTGCCACATGTCAATTCGGTACAATGCCACGTGTCACTTCTGTACCATGCCAACTCATCCCGAAAACGCCAAAAATGACTAGCACATGTCAACTCCTAGTGCTGCCACATCACCCTGATGATGTCATCATGACGTATTGATAACGTCATTTGCCACGTCAGCTGTATGACCTTTGACCAATTGACTTTGACCTTGGATTTTTTCCCTGTTTGGGAAAAATCTCAGAATGCAATAACTTTCGCATACGATGTCCATTTTCAGAAAACAATATATGGACGAAATCAATACGACGAGCCCTACGCAATGGCGATGGTTTTGTCCAATTCCGAGAAATTTGAAATTTTGGCCTTCCTGGATCCATTTTGGATCATTCCTCCCCACTAAGACATTTTGGTCCTCCAAAAGGGTATTAACCAGACATCAAGTGTGGGATAGGCCTCCCCATTTGTCCTTTGTCTTTAAACTCTATCATGTGCACCTGTCACATCATAATCAATTGCATAATAACCATGACAACTAAAAGCATATTGTTAGCCATTTGAACTCGTTGACATCTTACTGAATTCATTACCATCCACGTAGAAAACATTAGCAATGATAACATCAGAAATATGACTAAAACCGAACCCATATGTTTGACTGGATTGCACAACATTAACTTATCTTAAATCAAAGCATGATTGAACTTCCATTCTACAACCATATCATGTTCATGCTTTAGATCAACTACTTTATTTGGCACAATTATAGGTGTATTTCTTGCATAAGATTCCTTCTTTAATTGTTCATTGTTAGAAGAGATTGATTTTCTTTTATATGATGAGCATGTACAAGATATTATGTCCCTTCTTTAGTTAAGTGATATTGATTATGTTCCCTGTAGAAGATTGCTTTGCGATCATATAAATAAGGGCTACCTAAGACCATTCCACATGTTTCTAGCGGCACCACATCACATGTTACTTCATCCACATACTTAGATGTAATTGCAAAATTTATGATACATTGATTTGTTATGGGAAATTTATGATCTTTTCTTATCCAATTTAGTGAATAGAGTTTGTGATGCATCTTAGTGTTTAATCCCAATTTCTTAACCACTTCTTCTGAAATTAAGTTAGATTGAGATCTATTATCTATCAATGTATCGATCTTAGTATGTTTCATAATGACCCTTATATGAAACAATTTACTTCTTGAATCAAAACCATCACTAATTTTACCTTTCAAACCAACTACTGTAATATTGGTCTCATCACCTGAATTTGATCCCAAGTTTGTTGGTTGTGTTGTTGTTGCAACTTTTTGCCACCCTTTCCTCTCTTTGAACCACTTTGGTCTCTTCTCTGGATGCTATTGCCATCAATGCTCATCATCATTCCCTTCTTTCTTGCAATGCTTGCAAGAGAGCTTCTCTTCCTTTACTGTCGCTGAACTTGCTTTCTTCCCATTCCCTTTTCCTTTTCCATCTTTCTTTGAAGATGATTCCCTTGATACACCAACTCTAGTTTTCCCTGCTTCAATGTATGTTGCTTGAACAAAAAACTCATCAATATTAGTAGGTCCAAACATAAATACATTATTACGAATATAAGAAAGAAAACCTCCTATATACTTCATAAGAGTTTCTTGTGTAGTTAATGGAACATCTAACATCAAAGCCATCTTACGAAATTCATCTGTATATTCCTGCATTGATTGTCCTTTTCTTAACTTAAGACTTTTCCATTCAATTAAAGCCTTTTCCTTACATCCTAGTGGATAGAACTATTTTCTAAGTGCGGAAATAAAATCATGCCGTGATGGAAAAATGTTACCAACTTGTTGATTTCCATGTTGCATTTTACTTTGGCACCAAATGAGAGTTGTTATTTTAAGATGAAGTGATGCCAATCTAATTTTGGTTGCCTCAAATTTGATTTGCTGCACATTAAAATATACCTCCATATGTCTAACCCAATTATCAAGTTTGTCAGCATTAACTTCACCATCATACATAGGCAAATTTTTTTTTACATCAAGTTTAAGTAATGGCATATTAGGCTTATGCTTATGAGAATGTTTTCTTGTAGAAGTAGTATTCAAACTTGTACTCGAAGAAGAAGAAGATGGAGATGATGGAGGTGAAGGAGGAGATTTTGAAGGGTCCTCTCCTTCTTCACTTTTGGCGTGCTTTGAAGATTCCCCTTGAACTAGTCTCTTTCGTTCCAAGTAATCATCATACAATACTTTTACCATCTCTGACATGACAAAGAAAGTTCTTTGAAATTCTCTTTCATTTTGAGAAAGTCATTCTTTTGGTGCCATATTCTCACTTTGAGATGCCCTCTTTCTTGATCCAATCTCTGGATTTCCTTATACAACATCTTCGTCACCACGACTTAGCTTTTCCATGGTAATCAATATGAAAACTCAAACAACCAACTGCCAACCTTCTCTAATACCACTTGATCCGAAATTGATCTTTTAAAGACTATGGTTAAGTTTATGCTAGAGTTGATTTACCATTTAGGAATTAAGAGAAGAAGAAGATTTTAGTGAATGAATGTTGTAGCCATAATAAAGAATGCATAACATTAAGTAAACATTAAGAACATTAAACCATAACGCCAAATATTGATAACGGAGTTCAACACAAATTTGCCTACATCTCTGGGCCTTTGTCTTCAGTGGGAGGCTTCTTATTAATCTTTAATGCTTAAAACAATATCAATAAAGGCTTACATAACAGCTCCTGAAACCACCTTTTAGATATACAATTTATGGAAAGAAACAAACATCACCAATGGCTACAATAGGTAATTCTGAGACTTTTAAGTATGAACTCGGCTATGCTTGGCTCAACATCTTGGTATCTAGAGACACTTTTTTGTTCGGTTACTCGGATGCAAAAACATAAGCCATATTCAGACTCCCCTTCGAATTCTACAAATTTTGAGTATGAATTCGACCTACTTCTGAACAAGCCCTCGACACCTCCCCTCAACACAAATCCTAATGCTGCACCCTTTCAGATCAGTACAGTCCGTACGGTCTTGAGTTGCATGCTAAAAAATCTTTTTTCTCGATTTCCATGCTCGACTAAATAAGCCAGAATCCACCAAATTTAGTGACAGTTAGACAAGATTAGCGATAGTTAGCCAAAATTAGTGAGATTTCGCCAGATTTTGAGGATTCTTGACAGATTTGGTTGAAACCGCTAGATTTGGTGGAAACTGCTAGATTTGGTGGAAACCGCCAAACCACTTTGACCTTCCAGAAGGTGCCACGTGGTGCCTCCTCAATGGGCCACATGTCACCTCGTCATTGGCCTGAGAAACGTCAGCCTGCCCAGTCAGTCGCCACATGACCCTACCCAGTCAGCATCCATACTGCCACATCATCCTACCCAGTCAACTGCCACATCATCATCTGTACAATGCCACATCATCATATGTACAGTGCCACATCATCATCTATACAGTTCCACATCATCGTCTATACATTGCCACATCATCATCCATACAGTGCCATGTGTCACCTCCATACAGTTCCATGTGTCACTTTCCTACAGTACCACGTGTCACTTCCGTACTGTGCCAACTCAGCCCGAAAACGCCAAAAATGACTGACATGTGTCAACTCTTGGTTCTACCATATCACCCTGCTGATGTCATCATGACATCATGCTGATGTCATCATGACATATTGCTGACATCATCTTCCACGTCAGCTATATGACCTTTGACCAGTTGACTTTAACCTTTGACTTTTTTCCTGTTTAGGAAAAAGTTCATAACACGATAACTTTCGCATACGGTGTCCATTTTTGGAAAAACATATATGGTCGAAATCAGCATGATGAGCCCTACGCAATGGTGTTGGTTTCGTCCGATTCCGAGAACTTTGAAATTTTGGCCTTCCTAGATCCATTTTGGATCAGATACAGACACGCTACCCCCTTAAATTAATATCCTCTTTTAAATTTTATAATATTAAATTTTTCTTATTTTAAATATTATTTCTAAACAAATTAAACCCAATTTTAAATATAACATTGCACATCGGGGTACGATTTCAAGGCATTGACAATTATTTAATGATGCTTAAAGGGGGTTTAGGCACAACCTAGCTTAACTTCAAAGTCTCATAACTTATGCGATATCCGATTGAGGTGTCATTTTATGTGATGAAAAGAGCATGGGGAGAGGTTTCTAGTGAGAGAACTTACCACTTCATTCAATCATTTCAACAGTTTCACAGTTAACAAGGCTTGCTTGGCAGGAAATCCTTGGCAATCATTCTAGAACTTTTGGACCTTGGATTTCGATTCCATCAGTGGTGTTGGAATCATAATCCCCCAAAACATACATTTTATTTTTTTGGATGTAAAAAATCCATTTTGACCAATACCCAAAATTGCAAGAAAAGACATTTTTTAATGAAAGTTCGAACCCCATTCTCACTACCATTTCATCCAAATTCAATTCCGTCAATTCTTACTGCATCTTTTTTATATAGGCTCTTAATGCATCCATTGGAACTAAGGTCATATGTCAATGGATGAGAAATATTATCTTGTGAAAACAACCAACTGGCGTTTGGAGCACTTGACATTGAGTATGTGACATGAGTACCAATTCTTCTCTAAGATGTAATTCATAACTATCATATGTCTTGCAGACTCTGTAATCAATCAAAATAATAATAACTGTCATTTTCATGATCAAGGTTAGTCATAGAATCAAGATGTGCACAACACATGCCAATGTGATAGGCGTAATAAAAGATGCTAGCAACATAAAAAAACTCGCCAAGATTATTATAATACTCAATTATGACTGCAACGTGATGTAAATTAGAATCGACAGGCAATCAACATCAGTCATTCAGTCAGACACAAAATTCTTAATCATTGAAAATTGGTGAACTTGACTAATGGGCATAGCGAAAAGGATTTGAGTTGGAAGAAAATAGGAGAGGCCTCAAGATGTGAGTGTCTCTCCGATACGGTCTATGTTGACAAGAAAAGGGAGATGTCTATCGATGCTCCCTTTGTCAGGGAGAGATGGAAATTTTTTGATATTATATCGGTGGAAGAAGAGGATTTAGTGCCAATGAGAACTGTATCAACGAGAAATAGGGATTCATTGTCAGTGTGTCAATAGTAAAAAGATGTGTCATCGCCGATGAGAAGAAGAAGGATTTATAGTGTCAAAAATAATAGGGAGTTATCACTGATATAAGATGTATTGATGAACACTAGTGATTCCTATTCGATACAACGTGTATCAACATGTGATAACAATCTTCAAACTTTTCAGTGAGTAAGTTTGGAAGTGAGGAAGAATAAGTTTGAGCTTCAAAACTTGCAAGAAAAGCTCCTAAGGTTTCTAATGGCAAGAAACTCTAAGGGGGGCCTATTTCTTGAATTCTAATGAATGGCTTCAATATTGAAGTTAATAAATTAAAGGAGGGTGTTGTTGCTAGAACAACAATTGGTGACACACTATATGAAGCCAAAATATCTGCTAGTCTTCCATAACTTATGAGCATAAAATGCAGAGGCTCATATTATTACTTTAAGATCATAAATTACAGAATAAATGTGCAACAAGCATCTGACAGGTTTCAACATGGTGGGCTCATTGATGATGCTTGCATGTTGGATAGTAGAGCTTGTCTACTGCAATAAGAAGATGAATGATGATGAGATTTATTTCCTTAAACTGCATCGATGACCCAGGTTGGTATCTTCATTATGAGGATGATATAGGTTTGAGATATAAAAATATTTTCACTAGGTGCATATATATTATCCCTCAGGTGTTGCTCCACTTCCTGCGAGTGTCCATAGCCCTGATGGAGACACCACGACATCAAAGACCTTGTTTTGCTGCCAGCGAGCATCCATAGCCTTGGTAGAGATATTTGCATGTCCCCTAGTATGATCAAGCTTTATTTCCTAGTCCTTCCAAGTTTATATAGTATATGCTTAGCATCCAATGGATGGGGAAAGTGGTGGCCTTATTTCTTTTCCTTTCATTTACTTTGGCCTGATAGGGGATGACTTCCAACTATTAGGATTTTCCTTTTATATTTACTACATCTGGCTAAATAGAAATATCCCTTTTGATTTTTCAGCCTTTAGACTTTGACACTTTACTTTTCACGCGAGCAACTACTTAGTGTGTGGGTGGTTTCCCTGTTACATAGGATCTACTCACCAAACAACATGTAAGGATAACCATTGATTAACCACTTGTTAAGTCAAGGTCTGATTGTTGTCACAATATTCCAAAATCATATTGATTTATCGTCAATAGGGCCCTCTAGTTCAGCTAATGAGATAGGAAAGATATGCAGACTGCTTCAAGCATGTTTCCTGTGCATAGTGTTGTCTATATGAGACAAATGGAGGTGAGATACTTGTATATCATCACACATGATCAAGAATTAAAAAACAAATTAATTTAGAGAATGAATTTCCTTTGGGGGAAGAGATGATGTGGAATGAAAGAGAGGAATCGTATTCAGAATTAGAAGTTAAACTTTGCATTCGCACCCATAATCAAAAGATAAGACTCTGTTAGAAACTTGATACAATTGAAAACCAAAATATTTAGTGAATTATGAACACAGATATACGGTCAGGAAAAAATGTATCTCATAAAAGAAAACAAGAATGTTATCATTGCAAACAACTTTAAAATGTTCATGTATCCTAACACAACGAGTAGTTTGGTAGCCTCTTGAAAATACTAATCCTTGTGAAAGACCAGACTCATAACATTTCGTTTAGATGTCCTTCAGTGCTAGGTTGGATAAAAACTACCTCTCACATCTTATTTTCTGAATCCCGTTGGCTCATCTGTGTGGCCTTGTGCTTCAATAAGTAAGGATTGGAAAGAGCTTCCTTTGCTACTCCTCAAATTGCTTTCTTTAGTGTTGCGATAACCCAAGGTTTCAAAATATGTGCTCACATTATAAATCTCTCCAAGTTCTAAAACTTATTATGTAGCGTAACATGCTCATCTCATCAAAGTTCCAAATCATGCATGTGATATCAACTGGAGACATGTACCTACAAGGGAAAATAGTTAAATACATAAGATTGATTTTATCCAAAATTTTCAGAAATAAATGGGTTCAAAATAATCAGGTGTGAAGAATTGAAAGTATAATACCTAAAGTAGGTTTGTGAATTAATTTCCCAGGTGACGTGTCCCTTAATCATGTCAAATTTTATAAATCCTTTGTTTCCTCAAGATGTGTCTTCCTCTTTAGGTGAGCCAACTCTTCAATGGTTAAGGTCTACACACAAGCATTTACAACAATAAGACTATGCCAAGTCAAACCTAATGTGTTAAATATCATCAATAAAACTAGAAACCAATGATGTGAATTTCTTTGGCAACCATTTTCAGAAAGAAACTTCATATCCCTTAACCAAAGAATTATCTCGATTCTAACTATCTACTAAAAAAATAAAATTTGATTGAGAAGTAATATGGACTAAGATGGTTTCCTCCCAGAAAACACACTTGTAATTATTTTGTGACATAAACTAGAAAATGAAGGTTGTATCCAAGTTGGTTTGAAACAATAAGTTGAAAGGTAATTCTTTGATTAGATGAGGAACCATACCTAATTGAGTTCCTTAGATCCAATTTTGAATCTTACCAATTTATTGTTGTCAAGATTCTAGTAGAAAAGTGGAGTCAACTACCTTAAGTCTTTTATAGTAAGTGGAAGTTCCCTTTCGAGCAATAGGTGACTCTAGTTGTGATGATCAATAGGTCTTCCTTGAAGTAGCACTTATTGAGAAATGTTTCTTGTTGATCAGTGTCTTAGAGGA
The DNA here is from genome assembly GCA_010110895.2 of Picea sitchensis. Taxonomy (NCBI): domain Eukaryota; kingdom Viridiplantae; phylum Streptophyta; class Pinopsida; order Pinales; family Pinaceae; genus Picea; species Picea sitchensis. The sequence goes on from SNQJ01S0197945.1 coordinate 12,549, forward strand.
TCTAAACCATGGGCCTTTTGTAGGAGGTCATTTTTTTTTAATATCAATGCTCTTTCCCACCCGAGTATGTTCATTAGAGAAAGGTTATTGTTATTACCTCTTATATGGTTCTCTCTTTGACACTAGATTACATATTAGGTATGGTAGGATTTGAACAGGTTCCATCTCTGAAACCAAGATATGTATCGACACCACACACAAAGGGAAATGGAAATACAAGACTGCATGTAACCCTTTTCCTTTTGAAATTATCTTGAGTATGGAATTGCAAACCAACATGTGATACTTATGCAAGTGAATGTGAAACCTATTGTATGGTTATTGCTTTGTGTACTTGGTTGAGGTTTGAAAGAGTATTAATGATCAACTTCCCCAACACTCCTCCTAATCTAAAATATTTTCAAACCAATGTATTTTCCATATTAGGCAATGGATTCAAACTTTTGATTACTCAATGAATAAGGTTTACTAGGAGGAAGCATGAAATCAAAATCTCCAAGTTATCATGTACAAAGATAAGCAAGGTGTAGTATGATGTTTTAGCCAGTCTAATGGAGGTAAATAATAAACACATGCACTTGACACTTGATTTTGTTGATAATTCACCAAGAACTCACATAATCGATACCTTAAGCATTCTCCTCTAATAAGATGTTGAGAAATCTGAAGGGAAAGCCATTCAGTGTTGTGGGGTGAATTTCTTCACTTGTAATCTCTCGAGTTTTTTGTTCCAATTTCTTAGAAAAGTAAATTCTTCTTCAACTGATACTTGTTCAACAACTCGGGATCATACTCTTCTGGACTATTGTTTTCCAATTTTTAATGCTAAGGTGAATGATATTGAAGTGATTAAATCTTCTAGTTAAAACTTCCTAAAGGATTTTTCACATGGTTCTCTCATGAAGATGAATGTAAACCAAAGTTAAACCAAGATTCAAATTAAATGAAAAAAGCGAAAGGAATTAATGAAAAAGAGAAGAGAAATGTTATGTAAATGAAACCAAGACTAAAATAAGACACATTGAGTTGCAACTTAAACTAATAACAATGGTTCCTTTTATTCAAGAAACAAAAATAAGCCAAAATCTATGCTACACAAGCAAAAATGGAAGTAAAAAATCTATACTATGGAAGCAGACAAGGAAATAAAAAGAAATATGTTAATCCTATTCCTACTATGTAATACACTAGCTAAAAAAGGACTATGTGAAAGAATAATGCCAATGGATCCATTCAAGCAACTCCAAACCCGCAATCACATGTTCATCAAAAGTTATAGGAGAAATTGGAGTAGTGAGAGATAAAAAATAGGAAGAATTGAATCAAGTAAACCTCTATCTACCATGTGAAAGTTGGAAATGTTATTATTCATGGGAAATGTATACATGTAGGATCCCTCCAACCAAGCTTCAATTCTATCATAAAATTTACAATGACCACCATAGAACTGTTGGAAGGAATTCAAAAATGAGGGGCATACCTGATGAGACTCCTGTATGAAATTTTCTTGAAATGTTCCTTGTGGAAGAGTCTTAATATTGATGGTATATTTTATTCCATAGATCAAAGTAAGATAATGAGAACATGACATAACTATCCATCAAAACCGAAGTTCCTTATTATCTAGGAAAGTCTCCCTAGGCCCACACTTTACATAACCTTCATGTTGAGAGGAATAATTGTACCTGCTAGTTTGAGGGAAATGTCGAGCAAAGGATGACTCCAATATCTCTCCTATAATATTATCAAAATTATTTGAGTAGTGTTGGAGTGCTGAAACACAATACAAGGATGAGTGATGCATCTTCCCCTGAATATTAACTTGCAATTCCGGAGAATATCTAGGTGACAATGTTTCTTAGATGAGCTTGTTGTTTCTTGTGTATTGCATGGTGATGGGATGTCTAATTGATGTTGTTTTCCCATATGGGTCTGAAATTTATTTGCACTCTTCATGTTTAGTCTCTTATGTCATTAACATCTATGCATTGAGATTAGAAATTCCAGATTGTATAGGATCAATGAAGGACACGTTGATGCTCACATTAATTTCTGCAAGAAAGGAATAATCTTTGAAAATAGGGTTCTCGTGATCAAATCATGTTCGATTGTGTTCCAAAATTTTAAATTGCAAAGGACTTTCAAAATTGTGCATCTTGGATGGACTATCACTATGAATAGGTCTTTGATCGATCAAATATTGTAAAGGTTCATGTTCTTGTTTATTACTCAAAATTTCATCATTCAAAGAGTAATGTAAAGATTCTACTGCATGATCAACTGGTGGATGATCATGTGAGAGATCATTATCCAACATATTTGTATAAATAGAGTGAAGATATTTAGATTCTGAAACTGATTGGATTTACTGAATATGATATTTTTTACATACCAAATCATAGTCATGATTCACAAAAGGAGCGTCACTGGTTTGTTCCCACTCTAGATCTAAGGGGTTTAAGAGTTATGGTGGAGATTCCCCTATTGTTGCAACATAGTGCTAATTAGAAAACATGTACCCTCTATGTTTCATTACTAGATCATGATTTCCCTTGAAGGATATAGTCATCATTATCCCTAATGATAAATTACCATTCAAATATACAATAGTTTCGTGAATTGATTATTTAATTAATATAGATTTGAAATCGTCTTTTAAAACATTTCCGTCTTATTTATCATCAAAATTAGATTGCAGAGTATTAGATGTTTGAGGGTAAGCTATCACGGTCTATATGTTTGAAAATGTTTTTCTAGGATGGGAGTTGACTGCATATTCATTATGTAGATCTCAATCTTGTGAATTAGAGTCCTAAGAAATGATATTTTGTGGATCAGAGACCTTTTAATTATCTAGATTGTCCCCTTCAATATTAGAGACAAGATATGAAAACCAATCAAGGATTTCCTGGTTCGAGGGTTTGTCACTTTCAAGAAATCTATAGTAAATTTGCATAACTCTTTGAAAGAAATCATCCACAGGTTCATTTATGAGCCTACAAATTTCTTCAAGTTCATTAAAGAGTTCATCATAATCATAATATACATGAGAAATACTTCCATGAATTGTCTCCATATGTGTATCGATTTCATTGGTAATGTCCTAAACCAGACTTTAATTTGTCCTTCTAATGTGAGGATAAATAATCGACAAATTTCATTATCCCGAACAATTTTAACATTATATCATGCAATGTTAAGCTGATTAAGGTGCTTGAATGCATATATATGCCCTTCACCATCAAACTTCAAGTTGGAAAAAATATTATTTGTCTTGATTGAGATGCCACTTGAGGGTCTTGGAATACTCAAAGGGTTATCCCATACAAAAATATGAAGAGGAACCATGGGCTAGTTAAAACAATTATTGAAATGACTCCACATGACCATGTTGTCATCAAACCCGCCTTCTAGAGCCATTTTTGTTGATGCAGTCTCTGTGACCTTGATCAACAGTAGGGGTTACGCCTAGTGAGAAGTCCCAATTAGACCTCTCACCATTTGGAGTAGGGAACCCATCCAAATTCTGGCCCGACAACCATTTCTAGTTTAGGGTTTACCAGTTGTGATCCGGTCCACCGGTGATGGTTTCTAATACAAATAATGAAATGAAACTAATCTAATATGCATACATATAGAAAGAACTAAGATAACCAGAAAGTGAACACATAACCATAGATACTCTTATCAATGTCCTGGGAAATAGTTCACACAGAGTAGAGATAGGAATATGAGTAAATAACTGCAAACCCAAAATAGTCTATCATTTACATAATCATTTATAGTTCCATGTTCACAGATCCAGACAAATATTCCCTAAAGAAAAAAAATAAGAATACAATCTATAATGTGAAATACACTCTTACAAAACCCTAGTGCTGAGAGAAACGTAGAAAAATAGTCCACAACATGTGCAACTCAAGGATCATAGTTCTCTAGTAATAGCTTGGCAAAACATGCTTCTCCTCATTAAAAGTTTCAACAATAGTACATGAAAGATAAAAGAGCCAAAATCCCTAGATTCGAGTACAATCCCCCGATTTATTGAAATTCACCTTGATTATTGTCCTTCCAACTTCCCGACTCTTGACCTTCTATTTGAAAACTTTTGTCCTCCCTATTCTATACATAATGATGGGGGAATAATGACATTATAAATGTTCATAATTAATATTTCATACATCATATACATTTACATTTCAAATTTGTCTTTTAGTGCCCATGGGCCATCATGAGTTTTGGCCCCATTTTACCTCATACAACATGGTCAATAGTTTGCACAATATAGGTCTCTTTTCATGATGTTTGTGTAATGTACCCCAAATTTCCCAACTATTTTTTTTTTTGTTAGGGGACATTAAAGCTCCTTGACTCTTCAATATTTGATCAAAACATAACTTTATTCCTTTATTATATGCAGAGTAAATTTATCATCTTTGTTGGATTAGAATCATGTACTTAATTGTAATTAAGATGATTGCGACCAGGTTGTCATAGCCCTTATAATAACTATCATGTCTATGTTAAGTTGTTCTGTCCAAAAGATTACAGTGCATAATAAACTATGGACAATGGACTAACATATAGTCTGTCCATAACATTGAACTATCTAATATGATATACATTGCTTACTGTATTGACTATAGTATGAATACCATAACACTAATGCTATTCCTATATATAT
>SNQJ01S0197945.1:17242-32834 GCA_010110895.2 Picea sitchensis
ATTCCTTTGCCTCACACTAATAGTGCTCATAACAACAAGTAGTTCCCTTTATCCAACATACTAAGTAGCGTCCCGCCTCCTCCATATGTTGTTTTTATATGCATCTTGTTCCTAGGTCTTTCCTTCCCTCATTGGGAAATTCACAGCTTTACAAATCCCTGATTTTTAGGGGCTACTAGTGGTCAAATACCACATTTTCCACTTGTAAAAATCAACCTTGAGGTAACTCAAATATGTTCCCCACTCATGGAGTCATGGTCATCTATTTTTAAATCGGTTGTTCCATTTGTCTTCCAACATTTAATTTATAAAAAGTTTGTCTTTCACATGTGTCAAAATAAAAGAGGTTAGTTGGCTAAGTCAAATCTTTTCCCAACATTCATCAAATACTTTATTACAATAATAAAATTCTAAATTCAAATTTGCCATAAATGGAAAATAATTTCCAAATTCGAATTTTCCAAAAACATAAATTTATTCCCAAGTACACTTATTACCAACTTTGAACAATTTCCTAGATTTAGAGAACTTCTCCTTGCTTTGACTTTCAAATATACATGGTCCCCAATTTGAAATTCCTAGTGTCTCCTTTTAAAATCTGTGTAACTTTTCTCTCGGTCTTGGGCCTCTTTTAAATTTTGTCGTACCCTTTTTACCCTTTTCTCCATTTCCTAGAGCATTTCCAGTCCCATCATAAGTCTGTCAACTGGATTATCCCAACTAATCGGAGTTGTGCATTTCCTTCCGTATAATGCTTCAAAGGGACTCATCTTGGCTGATGTCTGATAGCCATTATTGTAAGAAAATTCAACTAAGTGTAGGTACTCCTCCCACTTAGTTGGTTTCGTTCTCATGTACATTTGTAACATGTATTCCACAATCTAATTCGTTCGTTTAGTTTTCCCATCTATTTGTGGATGGTAGCTTGTGCTAAAATTCAGGTTAGTATCCAATCATGTAAACAATTCCTTCCAAAAATTTGACGTAAATTTGACATCTCTATCCAAAATCACCATCTTAGGAATTCCATGCAATCTAAATATTTCTTTCATAAATATTTCAACGATATTAATTGATTTATAAGTAGATTTCACAGGTACAAAATGTGCAGATTTTCTAAGTTTATCAATCACTACCATAATTGAGTCATTTTTCTTTTGAGTCTTAGGCAAACCTATGATGAAGTCCAATGGGATAATCTCCCACTTTGATTTTGGTATAGGTAGAGGCTATAGCAGGCCAGCTGGATGTTGATGTTCAACCTTTACCTATTGACAATCTAAGCATTTAGATAAGTATTCAGCTGTTTCACTTTCATGTTGGGCCAATAAAATTTTCTTAAGGCTGTTATCATTTTCTGGTATTCCGGATGACCAAAATATGGAGTTTTGTGCAATTCGTTAGGAATTGTTGACTTTAAATCAACAGAATTAGGTATGTACAACCTATTTTTGAACCTTAGCAGTCCATTTTTATCTAAACTCAGATATGTTTTGTCCATTTTTTTTGCATTTCCTTGTAATTATGTTGTTGTTTTGATGTATTTTTCGTCATTACAACTTGCATATTTTATTCTTCGTTCGATGTCATTTTCTTCTTTGCTAACACTTATTTCAAAAAGTCCATTAGTCCTCCGACTTAGGGCATCTGCAAGTTTGTTTTCTTTTCCTTTGATGTGTCTTACTTCGAAATCAAATTCACTTAAGAAGGGTAGCCACCTCGCTTCTCTTGCATTGAGATCTGGTTGACTGAATAACAACTTTACACCACTGTTGTCGGATAGTAGCATAAAATTTCTTCCCATTAAATAATGTCGCCACATTTTCAGTGCATGAATTATGGATGCTAACTCCAAATCATATGTAACGTAATTCTGTTCATGTTCTTTTAGTTTACATGATTCGTAACATATGACGTGTCTTATGTAACGTAAGCCTTCTCTGCTTGCATCCACGCAAACTGTAAAGTCTTTATCAAGATCTGCTACTCTTAGGATATGTGTTGTCATTAACAATCCCTTTAGCTTATCAAAGCTGTCCTGACACTTTTGTGACCAAGTAAACCTTATTCCCTTTTTATGTAGAGATGTAATTGGATACACGATCTTAGAAAATCCTTCGATAAATCTGCGGTAAAAACAGGTAATTCCCATAAATGATCTAATGTCTGCTACATCCTTAGGGATAGGCCATTCCATAATGGATTTTATCTTCTCTGGATCAAATGCAATACCCTCTTCGGATATCACGTGTCCTAGGTACTGTATCCTTCTTTTTTAGAAGTCACATTTTTCAAACTTTGCATACAACTTTTGTTTCCTTAAGGTCTACAATACTATTTTCAGATGTTCTTCATGTTCTTCTTTCATTTTCGAGTAAACTAAAATATCATCGATAAACACTAATACAAATTTATCCAAGTATTGACTGAATATAATATTCATCAAACACATAAAAGTTGTTGGTGCATTAGTAAGACCAAATAGAATTACGACAAACTCATAGTGTCTGTATCGTGTTCTAAATGTTGTTTTATTTATATCTTCTTCCTTTATTCYGAYTTGGTGATAACCAGACCTTAAATCTAACTTAGAGAAGATMTTTGCTCCTCCCACTTGGTCAAACATGTCGTTAATTMTGGGTAAAGGATACTTATTTTTAATCGTCATCTTATTTAGTTTTCGATAATCAATGCATAGCCTCAAAATCCCATCTTTCTTTTTAATGAAAATAACTAGTGCTCCCCAWGGTGAGACACTTTGTCTGATATATTMTTTATCTAACAGTTCTTGCAAATGAATTTTCAGCTCTATTATTTCAGGTAAACTCATTCTATAAGGTGCCTTAGATATCGGGGCAAATCCAGGTAGTAGATCGATAGAGAAGTCTATCTCTCTTCTTGGAGGMAGTTTTGGTATTTCATCCACAAATACATCTCTAAACCCATGTAGGACTGCAAAGTCCTCTAAACCGRGTTTGTTTTCCTTTTCTAAYAGATTAGTTATCTGAACAACATAAAMTTGGCACCCTTTGTTCRTACATTTCTTAAACTGCATGGYTGATATCTTCCTAACTGRAACTAGTTTTTTGATCCCTTGTATTGTCCTAAYTGTKTTGTTTTCATCTYTGTAAGTAAGTGAMTTTTCGTAATAGTTTAAAATTACTTTGTGTTTCTCTAACCAGTCCATTCCAATGATTATATTGTAAGATCCCAAATGTAAAATGTTCAAATTTAACTTTKTGCTTTGACCATCTATGTTGAGTTCACATTCATAAATGAAATCTGTTACTTTTCTCTTAGTCCCTGTTGCTAACTGTACTAACCAGGACTTAGCATGCTTTAMTTTCTTGAGTTTGTTTAATTCAACTAAATCAGAAGTAACATAACTCAGACTAGCTCCTGGGTCAATTAATATAAAAATGTGGCTATCATGAATTTTACCTTCAACCTCCAYGATAGTGGATTGATGATCAACTTGCATGCCATCTACAACTACATTAATTCTGTGCATGCTTCTGCCCATATCTCCTACTGTAGAAKCTTCWTSCAGGTTATGAACTGTAGTTCTTTCTGTGAAAGTTAAGCATGGAYAGTTTCTCCTCAAGTRAGGTTCTCCACACTCCCAACACTTTAATGGTTCTCYGGGGCTGTCCCCAACTTTCTTGACTCCCAGATTAACAGGTCTACCTCCCCYTTGAGCACTCYGGGTGTTGGAATGATAATMTTTATTTTGGAAGTTCTTTTCCATATTCTGRAAAGGGGCTGGTTGGAAGCCTTTCTTTCGCTGATTCATTTTGTTCTGTTTCTTGTCCTTCCATGCCTTGGGAATTTMAAACCTCTGTTTGYACTGATCATAGYGCATCCGAGATTTCCTGAACACTTCATTTAAGGTCTTGGAATTGTCAAATTCAATTATGTATTTGTACGATTGTGGTATACAACTTAAGAATCGTTGTATCTTTACTTTGTCTTMTTTGATGTATGGTACAAATCTCAAGAGTTCGAGGAATTTATTTATCATATCGTCCATGGTCATCTRTCCGAGTCTTAKCTCGTAGAATTACTAAGTCTTTATTTTGTAATAGCTTTCTGATAAATATTGCTTCTTGAAATATTTCTTAAAATATGACCATTCCATTTGTTTCTCTTTCAATCCCTTGGCCAATTTCAGGTCTTGCCACCAGATACTTGCTTTTCCCTTCAAGTTATAAATGGCCATTCTGACTTTCATATTACTAGAGTAATTGTAAATTTGGAAGTATTTCTTTATATCTAGTAGCCATGCTTGCGCCTCTTTACCCGTTCTTGATTCTCCGTCAAAGGTGGATGGTTTTATTTTCTTGAATTCACCTTCCAGGTGATCTACTTGTTTTCTTTTCCTTCCCGTGGTTGTTTTGTTTCCTTCCATGTGTGTTTCTTCGAAAGAATTGTTCTCGTTTTTTGTTTCATGACCATAGTTTTTAGAGGATCTTTTGCTGACCTCTTCTTCCTTGCCATTATCCTTTGGGCTCTTTTTTGTTAATATGTTGCATATCAACATTTCATTTATTTCTAGCTGGTCTTCCTGTGCCCTTTTCAACTTTTCATTGTCTTCTTTAAACACTTGTAATTCCATGATAAGGTTCTTCATTGTTTACAAAACCTGGGTGGCTGAACTTCCTTCGTTATTATGCCCAGGTTCTTTAGGAAGTCCTTTATTAGGATTCTCTTTAGGTTTGGTTTCTTCTTCATTCTATGCTGACCTTATCACAACAAACCAACAATTTTTTTGTTTGTAACAATAAACATATTTTTTAGTTTTTCTTTAACAAAAAAAATGAAAACTTAAAATAATTTGGCCTTGCCCTAAGGTCCAAGTGTTTTAACCTTCGGCTCTGATACCATATGTAATTTACCCCAAATTTCCCAACTATTTTTTTTTTTTGTTTCGAGACATTAAAGCTCCTTGACTCTTCAATATTTGATCAAAACATAACTTTATTCCTTTATTATATGCAGAGTAAATTTATCGTCGCTGTTGGATTAGAATCATGTACTTAATTGTTATTAAGATGATTGCAACTAGGCTATCATAGCCCTTATAATAAATATCATGTCTATGTTAAGTCGTGCTATCCAAAAGATTACAGTGTGTAATAAACTATGGACAATGGAATAACATATAGTATGTCCATAACGTTGCACTATCCAATATGATATACATTGCTTATTGTATCAACTATAGTATGAATACCATAACACTAATGCTATTCCTATATATATATATATATATATTCGTTTAACATAAGACAACATAAATCTTAACCATGACATTATATAAATCGTATATCATACAGACTATTATATCAATAACACAATTCCTACAGTTTAATATCGTTATCATAACAATCCATTACCATGTATTTTATATCATAGTGCATTGAAGAGTTTCTATGCAAAACATGTAATATCGTTACATAGGGATTGTTATATGGTTGCCATACCAACGTAGCTTTTGACACATCGTATCGAACATACACCATAACACTTATGGTTTTGATCTTGCACCACGAACATAACCTATACCTAACAACATTAAACCCTACCCGACTAGTGACATGGCCCAACATTGAATAGGTTTGAAACCATTTTAATGGAAGATGTCAGATCGGTCTGCATGCTTTTACCTTTGGATATTTCATTAATGGGAGGTCTGTATCATACCTTTTGAGCTTGACACTTAGGTAGCCGTGCCCAATGCGGGCTCGCCATATCTGAAGCATCACATGGCAGTGGTACTCGGTGTATGCAACCACCATTACTCCTCTTTGTGAGGCCTTTGAGGTCACCAATGTTCATTTGTTCCCCTTTGGTTCTGTACTCACAAAAATACATCTGCGTTGTATGAAAATCAACCTCTATGCTGTAACATTTTTCCCTACTCTGTGTATGGCCGATGACTTGGGAAAAACTCAACCCTGGTAAACAATGGAAGGAGGTGAACATCCCTCTGGTTCTTCTCTGCACACGATGAGTAAAAACATTATTTCTTCAACCCTCTATATCTCTTGAATGAATCTTTGTTTGGTGCAAAGTAGCAAGAAGTTAGGTTTTATGAACAAAATCTATGTTTCTTTCTTTGAGTGAGGGTTTACCATGCATTACCATCGTGCCTCTGTATATGTTTTCTTCTGGGGTTCCATTGGGTTTAAAGTTTTGGGACTGGAGGGTTATTGTACTTTCCCGGTTGACTTTTGTTCTACTAGTCTATAATTATCACAGTTCTTTCGTGGCCGAAATCATTTTAACAATTACACTGTCATTGTTTCTTTCCCGTTACTTGTATCCACTGTTGTGACATTGTTAACCCTTACCATTTACATATATACATTCGTTTAATCTCTGTGGGAAATTCCTCAAACTGCTCTATGGGGAGTCCCGTAATTTATACTCTGTGTAAAATACGTTAACACTGTGTAAATCGTAATGCATGTTCTTTGTAATGGTTATTAACACTCTGTGGACTTTGTAATTGATACTTTGTGTAAGGATATAAGTATAGTTTTAATCCTTTGTAGCTTTATGCTTGGTGTGTTTACATTTACCACTCTGTGGAACTCATATTTTATACTTTGCGCAAATAAACACATACGCGATTAATCCTTTATGGAATTCAAAGATGCACTCTGTGTATTTATGTGGACAAATAACTCTTCTATGGGGCTCTTCGTAAATTGCACGTTGTATACATGGAAAAAGTTAACCCTTTGTTCGTAAGATTGCATTCTGTGCTTCATATAGTGAATATGTATAGGGAAAATTAACCCTCTGCTTCATAAATTTCACTCTGTATTTCATATAACATATATATACATATAGCAACATCAACCCTATGTTCGTAATTCATAAATTACAATCCTGTATAGCAAAATTAGTAGGTCATTGCTCGTTTGAAACAATACACTGCCAATATCCTTTTAATTACAAGTACTTTGCCTCTGTGGATTTTTTTGTGGCCACTTAAACTCTCGTCAGTTAGAGTTGAATCGTTTACAAAAGGGTTGACCACTCATAGGGTTCCATTCTCGTTTACACAGTCATGATTTGAAACTATGTAACGGGTTCTGTCTGTAATGTTATTTAATTTTGTTTACTTATCGTGAACAATACACATGGATTTGATATCTATTAAATGTGATTCCTGTTGATTAAATCTATTCACTATCTATTCAGGAATAAATTGTTCACTGTCGTTTCTCTCTATTTTCAAGTGAAATTCTTTATGCATAGATACATTAAATTAATGACGGGGACCTGTTTGTTTTGCGAGGGTACCCATCAACCAACTTTGGGTCCACTCCTCCTCTTCCTGGATCGTGGATAGAAAATTGCCCAAGAGAAAAGGCGATCTGAACTTCACAAACTCAAGCTAAGTACTGTCCTTGTCTTGTTCTTACTATTTGATTTCCATTAAAGACTTATCATAGTTTACTAAACCCATCATCTTTTCTCTGTTGCAGGTTATACAACTCGAGGGAAGCGAAAGAAGGAGAAATCTCTCTCTCGAAAGGTATTCGAGTTCTGATCTAGCACACCTTACTTCGATTACAATAGGGTTCCATATGTAGTCCTTAGAATTTTGTTACACTACACATGACTATGGAGTCTTTGGTCTATGCTACTGTAATAATCTGAATAGTGCTCGAATGAATACAAGGGTTGATTTTGTAAGATACTTTGATTTCATCACTATGTATGTTGTAGAAATGAAAATTGTATTCAAACTGTTATTTATGTGGTGATGTACATATCTGGATAGAAATTCAACATATATAACTCAATAGTCAATAAGAACATGCCAATAGTTCAATCTTTTCTTTATGCATGAACACATTTACAGGGATATAGATTCATTTTATATGTATAACCATAATTAAGGATTAAGTAGGAACATACACTAGTTCCATGATTTCTTTCTACATGTACACCTATATATGTATATACAATCATTTATATATGTATAACCATATTCAAGGATTAAATAGGAACATATACTAATTCTGTTATTTCTTTATGCATGCACACCTATATCTGTATATACAATCATTTATATATGTATAACCATGTTTAAGGACTATAGGAGCATGCACTAGTTCTGCTATTTTTGTACAGTTGAGCACATATATAAAACAATATATATCTATATACCAACATCACATTTCAATTAAAATAGTATAGTATCCTTGAACTATAATAAACCATCATCTCCCTAACAATTAGTAATCAACAAAATATTGATAGGGAAAGAAAGTAAAGATACATATCTAAAACCTGATGCTGGAATACAAATGGAACAACCATGTTCCACCCAACCGTAGAACAAAACAACCAAGTTCACTTGCCCTGTTCACCCCCTAGCCTGACCATGAGTCCATAAGGGAAAACTTAAATGCTCCTCCTTAGCTACAGTCACCATTCACATATCAAAAATTTCCTTTTACTCACACTAATAGTGCTCATAACAACAAGTAGTTCCCTTTCTCCAACATACACCATGCCTCTTCCATATGTTGTTTTTATATGCATCTTGTGCCTAGGTCTTTCCTTCCCTCGGGAAATTCACAGCTTTGCAAATCCCTGATTTTAAGGGGCTGCTATGGTCAAATCCCACATTTTCCACTTGTAAAAATCAGCCTTGAGGTAACTCAAATCTGTTCCCCACTCATGGAGTCATGGTCAGTTATTTTTAACCTGGCTGTTCCATTTGTCTTCAAACATTTAATTTATAAAAAGTTTGTCTTTCACATCTGTGAAGATAAAAGAAGTTAGTTGGGCAAGTCAAATATTTTCCCAACAGTCATCAAATAATTTATTACAATAATAAAATTCCAAATTCGGATTTTCCATAAATGGAAAATAATTTCCAAATTCGAATTATCCAAAAACAAAAATTTATTCCCAAGTACACTTAGAATTTAATATTCTAATATTGTTTTGGGGATATTATAGTTTGAGATTTTTCCACCAGGGGATCCAGACTTCTACCATTTGGGCTTGATTTCCTTTTGTTGTTAGTTTCCCATGTGATGATACAACAACCACCTCCTTTGTTGAAGATTACTTTCACAAAGATGTTTTTGTGTACTAGTGAATGCTCCTTGTCCTGATTTATAACTGTTGTGAGTATGATCTTCCTCCAGCTAGTACCTCGGTGCCATTCAATACCAAATGCATGAGTTTCACATACAGAACACTTAGAAATATAATTTAAAGTTACTCAAAAGTAAGGAATTAATTGACATATGAGTGAAAACTTTGGATATACTTCCCTATGTTTGATCTCGAGTCCTTTTGATGGTTGTTTCATGGACATCCCTATTGCAATACTGGGTTTTCGAGTTCCTGGGATGTTGACAATATGAAAATATTTAATCCTAAAAATTGTGACAATAGTTCAGGAAACTTGTAAATCCTATAACTTAGAAGTTGAAGATCTCAATGAAACCTTTCCAACGATACAAGGAGTGCACGAAACGAGTCCTAGAGACAAAATTTATGGCCAAAATATGATCCCATGTTCCATGGAAAAAGATGTGTGAAGAGCCCCAACACATGGTGTTTCAACAGGAAAGTGGATTCTTATGTCGATGTATCGGTGATCAAAGTAGATCTCATGTGTGGGCTAAGCATTGGTGTTAATATGGAAGCATAGGTTGTAAATATTTAATTAATCATGGTTAAGGATGGTTATATGTCAATTGGTTGTGGGTTCCCCCACCCCACTTCACCTTAAGGTTTAAAATTTTCATAATAAATTTTGGAGGGGTTTAAAGAGGTTTTCATCACATAATGTTTTTAAAAAGGGGGCTGGGGTGTTTCATGGGTATGTTTACCCCATCAAGAGGGGGAGGGAACACATCATTATGGTCATGAGCCTCCCTCCCACTCCACCTTCAAGTGTCATAGAATAAAAAGGGGGGTATATGGTTATGGTTGTGAGCCCCCCCCACTCCACCTTCATGTATAACTAACATATATCCATCTTAACTCTGGATCTATCAAGCACTCAGAGGGATCAAATCTCTCGAGGTGAAAACTTTTTTTAGAGTGCAAAACTTGAGGAAAGGTTAAATGTTAATGCATTAATAAAGTAAAAATGCATTAATACAATAGTAATACATTAATATATCAACAACGTATTAACATATTAATAAAGTAATGGAGCCATTAATTTTAAAGGGTGAAAAATGGTTATATCAACTACTTTTACTTAAATATGGTTATTGCTAATTAATAGATTAGACCCAACAATGGGCTAGGGTTTGTGGGAGGGGATGTTTCCTTTTGACTGCACTAAATGTCAAGGGGTGGTGGTCCCATAAAAGAAAAGCATAGATCCAAGCCTAGCTACGAACCAACCCCCGAGGAGGGAACATTTGAGTGTGGACATCCAATCCCAAGGAAGAGCATAGGCTCATATGAAAAACATGAAGAGAAACCTCCATCTATTGCCAAGCCACAACTAGTTCTGGGAAAGGAGAGAAACACGTATGCATGAGAACCCACTAGACCGACAACTGGCTACACCCATATATCCGACCCAACCAACATATCAGGAGAGAAGTCAACTATCTCCTCATCAAGGTCCATGGTAACTGCTAGTATCTCTAGAATAACATTAAACGACTTGGATAACCACTAGCATAAGGGAAACAAATCATCACCAAGGAACCAAAGGCCGTAGGAGTTGAGGAAACCAACTTAGGGTTTCCAAAGACATTTTCCCCTCCCAATAATTTTCCAAGTGTTCCCACAATGGTAGTTTATATATATATATATTAATTTTTTAATTTATTATTATTATTTTAATGTGTTATGTTACGTGAACATCTCTCCCATATTGGGTTGTAGAGCGCCAATCGATGCAATAAAAAGGAAGGGGGTTGTATGGGCCATGCCCACCCCTCCACCTCAATCTTGACTTATACAACACATACATGACTTTAATCTCATGACCATCCATGGTGTTACCTTTGTGCGTGGGTACAAAAGCCCAATCTTGATTTCACCTTCGACATGACAAAGCCCGATGTTGATTTCATTTACAAAATGGTGGAACCTGATCCTTATTTCACCTCTGGTTTGTGTTGGCTCTCAATCCTTATTTCACCTCTGGTTTGTGTCAGCACTCAATCCTTATTTCACCTCCAGTTTGTGTCAACGTTCAATCCTTATTCTAATGTTGATGTGTCAGCACTCAATCCTTGTTTTAATGTTGATATGTGGTGGAGTTTGGAAACCATTTGATCACCAACACGAAGCGCATAAGGGTTATGTTATATGGTGATGGGTACTTCAACTCAAAGTCAAAGGGGGAGGGGTCGTGTGGATGAGGGTCCCCCATCAACCTCATCATATATATATATAAACTTAACATTATCCCCTTAAATTAATATTCCCTTTTAACTTTTATAATATTAAAAATTTATTTTTCTTTATTTTAAATATTATTTCTAAATAAATTAAACTCAATTATAAATATAACATTGCATATCGGGGTATAGTTTCAATGCACTGACCTTTATTTAATGATGTTTAAAGGGGGTTTAGATGCAACCTATATTAACTTCAAAGGCCCATAACTTAATCATACAATATCTGGTTGATGTGTCATTTTTTGCGATGTTGAGAGCACGAGGAGAGATTTCCAATGAGAGAACTTATCACTTCATTCAAGCATTTGAGTAGTTTCATGGTTAATGAGGCTTACTTGGAGAAACTTCCTTAGAGATTGTTATGTCACTTCCAGACCTCGTATTTTGATTCCATTAGTGGCATTGGATCTTTGATCCCACAAAACATATAGTTAGTCTATTTTGGATGTAAAAAATCCATTTTTATCAATACCCAAAATTGCGAGCAAAGGCATTTTTTAATGAAAGTTTGAACCCACCAGACCAACAACTGGCTCCACCCATATATCCGACCCAACCAGTAGATCAGGAGAGAAGTCACTATCTCCTCATCAAGGTCCATGGTAATTGCTAATATCTCCAGAATGGCATTCAATGACTTGGGTAACCACTAGAATAAGGGAAAAAACTGGTCACCAAGGAACCAAAGGCCACATGATCTGGGGAAACCACCCTAGGGTTTCCACAGACATTTTCCCCTCCCAATAATTTTCCAAGCATTCCTATGATGGTATTTTATCTCTCTCTATATATTATTTATTATTATTAATTTTTTAATTTATTATTATTATTTTAATGTTTTATTATTATTTTAATGTGTTATGTTACATGAACATCTCTCCCATATTGGGTTGTATAGTACCTCTAACATCTCTCCCATATCATTGTATAGTACATGCGACCAATAAAATGAATAGGGTTGTATGGGCCATTCCCACCCCTCCACCTCAATCTTGACTTATACAACAAATACATGACTTTAATCTCGTGACCATCCATGGTGTTACCTTTGTGCATGGGTACAAAATCCCAATCTTGATTTCACCTTCAACATGGTGGAGCCCGATGTTGATTTCACTTCCAACATGGTGGAGCCCGATCCTTATTTCACCTCCGGTTTGTGTCAGCACTCAATCCTTATTCTAATGTTGACGTGTCGACAATCAATCCTTGTTTTAATGTTGATATGTGGTGGAGTTTGGAAACCATTTGATCACCAACACAAAGTGTATAAGGGTTATGTTATATGGTAATGGGAACTTCAACTCAAAGTCAAAGGGGGAGGGGTTGTGTGGATGAGGGTCCCCCATCCACCTCATCATTTATCAATAGGTTTTGTTATCCCTATATCGAGGATAATAGGAGATCATGTCTCTCTAGGCTCCATGGTCCTAGACATGGAGCACCGAGCGTCGAGCTACTTGAGTACGAATCGAGGGCCCATCTTCTCTTTTTTCAGCTAACTTCTCTTTGTTCCGCCAAGAAGCATCTGTTTTCCATCACTACTCCTGGCCTGGACTTGCATCGAGAGGACTCTGCTCCATGAGGTAATTGGTCCGAGGTAGTCATGGTATGTTTCAGATTTGATCGCTATAACCTTCTTATATATGCATTAGTTTCATTTGGATGACCTGCTGGATCTTACACTAATCCACTTGGACCATTGTTGGGGTGATTGATGGGCAACTTCTAGCAAGTCGGCATTCATGGGTTTTGGTTAGACACCAAAAGGGGTTTGTAGAGCCATCACCAGCCCCACCATATTATCACTTTTTCATCTTATACCCCTACTATCCATCCCATTCCCCTGAATCAAGCATGGGATGACCATCTGTGGTACATCTTGTCTTGTGGGAAGAAGGCTAAAGGCCCAGAGGTAAAAAGTACTGTAAAAGATAAAATCCATAGGAAAATAAAACCTAGAGATGTTTCTCACTGTGGGATCCCTGAAGGCAATAAAATCCTCTCGACAAGAAACTAAGGGACCCCTAAGAAAATGAAATAAATAAAATGCAAGACCTAACTAAGAGGATGGGGAGGTCTCATCAATGGTCGGGCCCATGTTCATGGGCATTTAGCTGTAAGGACATTGCCACTATCCTGTCACCAAACTGTAAGTGCAGTGACCTTGGTTGCATGGCCAAAGGAAGGGGGGTCTCACTCCGAGCCAAACCCCTCTCTATTTTGAAGATACTAGTAGAATTGCCACTGCCACCAAGCTGCCAAGTGTTGTCCTTCACAAGGCTTTCTGTAGTAAAAGCAATGAAAGAAAGATAAGGCAATAAGGGCTTGGAAAAATGCATCCATGACGGGTACAACTCGGGCCTCCTACAATGGCACCCATTGCATAAATACCCTCAAATTTTGGTCCGGGACTAAGACCCGACACATCCCTAAAACCATATCACCACATTACACATGGTTTACTGATCCTTTGAGGAACTTTCCATTTCCTATGGTATTAGCCCAATAGGTGGTCCTTTGGTTTCCTTCATTGTATAGTTGGTCTCAAGGAATTTAAGCCCTTGTTCTGATGATTTGTTAGAAATCTCATGCATACAAGTTTGATAAATTTACGAGAATTTACATTGCTATGATGTTCAGGACCCATGTGAGCCCCTATGGAAGGACATTCTTTGATGTGTGCAGGACCATTCCCATGACAAAAATTTAGGATTCCTAAGGTGGGTACATGGGGAGCTGATTAGCTCGACCCCATGGGAATAAGAGCCCACTTATGTTGCTAGGATGGCGTAGGTAGTGACTGCAGGTTGTGATGAGCCCTTGCATAAGGAAGAAGAAGAAGGATGCCCCTCATCAGGACGTTTTTGGGATAGACTTGACCCATGGGGATCAACCCCTATGCATGGGACGTTGACCTAGATGGATTGGGCGCCACCCAGGGCTATCCTCGGACGTAGCTTTTTGGAGCAGAGGACAGCATGTTGGGCTTGTTTGGCACACTTAGTAGGCTGCAGGAGTCTCTAGGGGGCCACTGGTTGGGTGTGGATGGTGATTATGTTCTCGAAGGGCTAACGCTCTCCCCTGAGAGGGTCTTGGACTGCCTCCATTTTAGCTCACTTTGGCATTTTAGGCATGTAAACTGACAAATGATTAGATATTGTAACATGTTCTGTCCATTACCTTTGATGACCCTATTTTGTTAATTAAAGGTCATGAGGATCTATATATTGAGTGGATCGCTTACCTCATTTTATCATAACACAACTTGCTCTCTTGGAGAGATATCTTTCTAGCTCTTGTCTTGGTTTATTCTTCTCTTTTGGAGTGAGGCGCAACCTCTTGGAGGACTATTCTTTGGCATGTGGTGCTATTTATCATTGGAAGGTTTACAACCAGGGTGTGGATTATGCTTCATCATGAGTTTGTAAGTGTTTCTTCATCAAAACTTCTTGAATGAATGGTTGTTGATTTAATATCTTGCATACATTGTTATCTTGTTACTATTTGCTTAATTCTTGAAACCCTAGGGAGCCAACACAAAAGTAGGTTGTGGCTTCACGTCCCCATGAGAAAAGCTTATAGCCATTTGATTTGAGAAGGTTTAGCCTAGCCATAGCTACACTAGACTTCCTCTTATCTTGAGTTAGTTTTGAGCACAAATTGAAGAAAGAAGGCATCCTAGGCCTAATTTTTTTTACACCTAGGGTTTACTTCTAGGGTTTTGAAAAGCCTTGTATCTAAGCAACACTTTTCAGCCATAGATTTGGGTCCATAAGCTAGCCGTTTTGCCAAAGGAGTCTTAAGGAAAGAAGAAGAAGTTTTAGGCCTAGCCTTAGCTACACCTAAAGTAAGTCCTTTTCCTCTTAGGGTTTTAGGATTTGGTGGCCTTGCCATAGCAACACCATCAAACCCTAACCCTCTTGTCCTTAAGTTTAAGTCTTCCAAGCCTTTAGTTTCACTTCAATTGACTCCATTAACCCAAGGCACTAGTCTAGAGATACTTTTGAGCTTGTTGTCATTAAACTCTCTTTTACTCTTTTAAATTGAAACCCTAACTAACCTAGCGTCTAACCCTAGCAACTTGAACTAACCCTAATAAGATGACGTCTTGCTGATTTTAAACTTGTGTTTGGATAGAAAAGTGCGGCCTAGTCATCTTATCATAGCCATAGAGG
>SNQJ01S0197946.1:4835-17213 GCA_010110895.2 Picea sitchensis
AATATAACACATCACAACATTCTCCCACTTATTTTCTTTACATATAGGGGGTCATAGGATTACATAGTCAACAATACAAGGCAGTAATGCCCTCAGTCTCTCTAGACCAGGAGAACTTCCTGGTGCTCACAGACTTTGTCAATGAATCTGAAACATTCTTCAAAGTGTCCACATTCATGAGAAACACCTTCTTATCTTCAACCATGTCTCTCACAAAGTGATAGTGAACATCTTATGCTTTGTCTTTGAATGATAAGTCGGGCTCTTCAACAAGAATATTGCACTCTAACTGTCACAATCTATCCTTACATCTTACTGAACCAACCCAATACTTGAACCCAATATATATAACCATACTACTTCATTTCTTTCATGAGTGGATACCATGTATTCAACTTCTATAGTTGAGAGTGCCACTATAGCCTGTCTTTTGGTCATTCAATTGAATGCTCCTCCAAATAGGTTAGACACATACCCACTTGTAGATATTCTGCAATCCAGATCTCTAGCCTAGTCTACATCAACAAACCCATGTATTTCCAACATTATTTCCAATCCCGGTCTTCCTTGGTAGCACAATTCATAAGTAGTAGTGCCATGCAAATACCTGAAAACCCTCTTTATTATTGCTCAATGCTCATTTCTTGGTTTTGACATATACCTACTCAAAACTCCCACTGCATGTCCAATGTCTAGTCTAGTACAGACCATTTCATACAACAAACTTCCAAATGCAATAGCATATAGAACACAACACATGTCCTCTTCCACTTCTTGTGTCTTCGAACACTGATCTGTATATAACTTTACACCTACAAGAATAGGAACCCTAACAGGTTTACTTTCCTACATATTAAACCTCTGCAATATTGTCTTGATACATTTCCTCTAATTTGACCAAAGTTTAATGTTTGTCCGATATCTTTTAATTTCCACGCCCAAAATGAAATTTGCAGCACCATGATCCTTCATGTCAAATTTAGAGGACAACTAAGTTTTCACATCATGGATAATCTTCTTGTCATTTTCTATCAGTAACATATCATCCACATACAAGACCAAATAAATAAGACGATCACTGATTAATTTTAAATACACACAGTGATCAAATTTTCTCCTTGTGAAGGAAAGTCCCAACATATAAGTATTAAACTTTTGATACCACATCTTTGGTGATTGTTTTAAACCATACAAGAACTTTCTCAACGTGCATACCAAATCGTTTTTTCCATTCATTGCAAATCCTTTAGGCTATTTCATGTAGATTTATTCTTTTATATCCCCATGTAGGAATGTTGTCTTCACATCCATTTTATCTAATTCAAAATCAAAATAAATAACAACAGATAAAAGTAATCTAATAGAAGTGAACTTGGAAACAAGAGAACAAAAATTCACCAAAGTTAATTCCCTCTACCTAGGAATAACCCTTTGCTACTAACTGAGCTTTGTATTTATCCAATTTTCCTTTTGCATTCAACTTCTTCTTAAATACCCATTTACTACTAATGGGATTTCTTCTAGTTGGCAACTCCAATATATACCAAGCCTCATTCTTGTCCACAACAACCATTTCTTCAACCATGGCCTTTTTCGAGAGTTTTCTATCCTCTAAATCCACTGCCTTCCTAATAGTTCTAGGAACATCGTTAGTATAAACAAAGACAAATTTGAATGAAAATAAGGTGGAGTATACCTTTATATTTTCCTTCTTTCTCAAATTGATCTCCTCAATACTGAAGTATGAGGCTCATATTCTTCTTACTCATATTCTTATGTAGAGCCTAATTCAGTATCCTTCAAATCAAGCTCTATTTTCTCGGGTTCTTCCTCCCTTGGTAGGAATTCTAGTTTGAAAACATATTTGATTTATGTAAATACCACATATAGACTATACACTACCTTCTTAGTTACTAGCTTCCAAATTTTATAACCTTTTAGACCATCTTGATAACCAATAAAGTTACACTTTTCAGCCATTTTATCTAGCTTACTCTTATTTTCCTTGGAACGTGAACATAGGCATCACATCCAAATACCTTAAGATGTTTAAGAAATTTTTTCTTCCCAATCCATACCTCATATGGAGTCTTTCCATCCAACACTAATGAGGGAGATTGATTGACGAGGTAACATGCAATAGCCACTACCTCTGCCCATAATTCTTGTCCTAACTCGACACCACTGAGCATGCACCTTGCTTTTTCCATCAGTGTCATATTCATCCTTTCTACAAATCCATTATATTGAGGTGTATATGGAGTAGTCTTCTACCTTGATATACCACACTTCTTACAAAATTCATCGAATTCATTTCCACATAATTCTCCACCATTATCTGTTCTCGGCACCTTAATTCTTTTCTTTGTCTGATTCTCTAAAGAGCCTTAAACTCTCTGAATTTGTCAAATAATTTAGATTTCTTCCTGAGAAAATAAATATATGTGTTCCTTGAGAATTCATCTATAAATGAGACATGGTACATATATTTTCCCAGTTATGGAACCAACACAGGTCCAAACACATCATTGTGCATCAACTGTAGTAGTGTCTCTACCCTCGTAGCACTAGAGAAGAATATTACATGATTATGCTTCCCATATAATAAATAATCATAGAAATCAAAATCTAGAGAGGAATTTCCCATGCCTTCAACCATACCTTTATTTTGTAGTACTCAAAGGCCTTTCTCTCCAATATGCCACTATCTTTGATGCCACATCATAGTATTTTCTCCAAAGACTATAGGAGTTTTTTCTTTCTTTGGCTCCAATTTTAGGAACAATGGAACTATTGCACATTTTACTAATAGTTCTTCCCAATAGCTTATATATAGTTCCAAACCAATCTCCCTTCAACAACACCATTTCTCCTCAAACCATCCTGTAGGTTCCATTTTCAAACATTGTTTGTACACCTCCATCGTCCATCTTCCCTACAAAAATCAAATTTATAGCCAATCTTGGGATGTTTAGAATACTAGCGAGTTTTCTAATCCTACCATCCATGATATTCAACTTGAATTTTCCTCATCCTACGATGTTGGCTCTTGATTCATCTTCTAGAAAAACGCCACCTCCATCATACCTTTCATATCCACAAAACCACTCCCTATAAGGATTCATATGAAAGGATGCACCTGATTCAACAAACCATGTCTAATGATCTATATGTGTGCTTCAAGAAGCCAAGTACACATCCCCTCCTTTGTCCATTGAGGTTTTTTCTTCTATTGAAGGAGCATCAGCATATCCCTTCCCTCTCTCAACACTTTTGGATCTACATTGTTTCTTGCAATGCTTGCCCACATCTCCATCATACCTTTACAAATTTTCTGGGAGATTTAGATCTTCCCTTAGATTTAGATCTCCCACTTGAGGACTTATTTCTATTTCTTTCCTGGAAGATTCATATTGCAAATAAGGCATATATGCTCTATATTTCCAACAATATCTACAACATCTACCCAGAAATGTAAGGGAAACCCAGCATGCAATCTCATACTCCTTGCATGCTCCATGATTGTCTCGTTCATCCTTTCTGACACACCATTTTCTTGTGGTGTTCCTGGAACTATTTTCTCTCTACGAATCCCATGGTATGGACGATAATCGGTAAACTCCTTGCTTCAATATTCACCTCCATTGTGTTATTTGATGCACTTCAACCTTTTTCCTATCTCATTCTCAACCAAATCTTTCCATTTCTTAAAAGAATAAAAAACATCATATTTTTGTCGAATGCAATAAACCCAAGTTTTTCTAGTTGCATCATGAATACAAGTAACATAATAACGAGAGCCACCAAGAGATGATACTTGAGTTGGTCCTCATACATATGTATCCACAAGCTCTAACCTTTCACTCTTATTTTATTTTCCAACTTTGAGAAATATAACTCTCTTTTTTTTTCCAAAAACACAGTGCTCACAGAAATCCAAATCAATTTTTTTAAGATCTGGCAAAAAAATTATTTTGTGAAGTATTTGCATCCCCTTCTCACTCATGTGTCCAAGACTATGATGCCACAGTGTTTTATCCACTCATGTAGAAGCTAAAGAGATAGAAAAGTCAATATTACCAGTACATAAATACAATGTACCTACCTTCTCTCCTTTTGCTATCACCAGTAATCCTTTGGTGACATTCCATGCCTTATCTATAAATATAGATATACAACCTTCACTTGCCAACTGCCCTATTGAAATCAGATTTTTTCTTAGATGTGGAATATGTCTTACCTCTTTCAACAACTATCGGTTTCCATTCTTTTTCTTTACTTGTACCTTACCCATTCCAACAATTTTGCATGGTGCATCATCACCCAAATGAACATGTCCAAAATCACCTTGAACACAATCTAGAAAAAATTTCCTATGGGCTGTGGCATGAAATGAAACAATTGAATCTGCTACCGAAGACTCAAAAATATTTTCTACAGAAAGAATCAAAGAATCTTGTGATACATCACATGTTACATTTTCTTCCTTATTTTTCTCATGATGTCCATCTCTTTGTTTCTTTGGAGATCTTAATTTGTCTTTATTCAATGTCCTTTCTTCCCACAATTCCAACACTCTATCTTTCCTAGTCTAGATTTGGATATGCCCTTCCTAGAATTCCCATGGTTCCCTGACCCCTTTCCTTTATCCTTTTGTCTTCTCCTATTCTACACGGTCAACACATTACCTGATGTCTCACCTATGCTTTTCCATCGCATTTCCTCACTAAGGATAACGCCAACAACATCATCAAATTTTAGAGTGTTTGAACCAGACACAGAGTTACTTACAGCCATGAACAAGCCATTCCATCTTTATGGCAATGAGCACAATATTATAAGAGCCTTGACCTCATCATCAAAGTCCACTTTTATAGAACTTAACTGATTAGTAACCGTATTAAAGTCATTTAAATGATCTACAATAGACCCACCTTCTAACATTTTCATATTAAATAATTGCTTCATTAGAAATACCTTATTGGACACTGAGGGTTTTCCATACAGTTTAGCTAATGTGTCCATCAACTCCTTTTTTATATTTTCTTTTCAAATATTGATAGCCATCGACGTTGCCAGGTTCAACCACATCATTCCTAGTGCCTTTCTGTCAAGAACCTCCCATTCTTCGAGCTTCATGGGCATTGGCTTCTTTGTTGTTCCTCCCAATGGTAGGAATATATTCTTTTGATATAAATAATCTTCCATCTACATCTTTCATAACTGGTAGTTTTGGCCATTAAATTTTTCGACCCTAAATTTTCCATCTTTCGCCATTGCTCCCACTCAAACCAGGAACCCTCTTTTCCTGCAAGTTAACTTTCTCTCTGATACCAGTTGTTAGAAAAACAGGATCACAGAGCAATAAAATAAAACAAATGCGGAAATAAAACACAGAAGATACATAATACAATAGAGACACAAATATACGTCCACCAGATAAATTGTTAGGTCCTTGGTTTATACGAGTTGAATCTATGATGTTGTTTTATCATAGAAGGACATTTATTGGGGTTGAAATCACATGACCATATGAACCTTCTAAGGGTATGCATTTTGATTACATGCTTCTTCTTCTTCTTCTTTTGGCAGTGTAGGGTATATCCAATGCTCTTACAATTTTATGACAATTAATTTTGTACGTGTTTATTATGTAGTGTCATTATCCTTTTCTTATGCATGGTTGTTTGAACTGAAACTTCCCCGAGACCTGCAACATGTCATGTCTAAATTATTTGCATTTATATTTTGGATTACATTAAAGGAAATTTGCATGTCTATTATTCAGCAGTGGCATCGAGAGATAGTTGAGATTGTTTGTATCTTTAAGAAGGAATTACCCACTAGTGTCATGGAGTTTCAATTCCATCTCTTAATTCACCTAGTTGATGAGGCTGAATTAGTCAAGGTGTTCTCATGTCATTGAATGTTCTTCATAGAGAAGTACATGACAATGTTGAATGGTTTTGTTTGACAAAGGAAAAAACATGAGGGGTCTATGGTGGAGGGTGCATAGTATATGAGTTGTTTTATTATGATAATGAGTACATCAAGCAAATCAATGACACACGAGGCATAATGGTTTATGATGGCCATCAATATGATGACAAAATGGAAGGGGAGCTACTCCAAACCAACATAAAAAGGTGAATGATAAAGAGAAAGTCACTTATTATTTGTCAATTTTATACAGAGTAGTCGCTTATAATAAACTTGATACTATATATTTGATCTGATACTATTTGTTTGTATTTCATCAATACAACAACATATTCAGAAATCGATACCATCAATAAATTTGTTCTTTACAATGTGGAGGTAACACAACCATGTGTGGCATTGTATGAAGAGAAGATAAGGAAAAGGGACAATGACATGGAAGAATCTAGATGGTTGAACAGTAGAAGCATACCTTATCCTAATCATTTAAAAGAAAATGAGTCAATGATCTATCCTGGTAGTTGGGTGGATAACCAAATCAGAGAGAAATATGATGTGTCCAATCATTCTTGCATGGTGAAAAGGATGCACTAAAAATAGGGATCAAGTTCAACAACTCCATAATAATCTCTCTATGTCAATTACTGATATTATTATGCGCATTAGAATATTAACATGTATTATGTTTTTATTAATGCTTGGGTTACTAGAGTATAAAAACTTGGGAATCTTTTCATGATATTTTTATGAAAATATGGGGCAAAAGGGATCCTAAGATGTTATTATTACAATTTAATGAAATAAAGAAGAAAGAGAATGAATCGGTCAAGGAATTTGATACAAGATTTGAGAATTTTCTTTAAGGGGAAATCTTGATTCATGCTTGGGAACAAGTCCCCAAAGACTCTTGTAAAATCACAAGAGCAAGCTACCAAGATTGAGGAAAATATCCTAACTTCCAAAGTAGAAACTTTCCACACACCTTGTGCTAAGACTAAGACTAAGCCTAGAACCATGGATCATGTTTAACCCACTAATGATTCTATGATATTTGTCATCCAAACACTTGAGCAAATGACAAGAGAATCTAGCCAGACCCAAAATATCCTTATTGTAGATTTTAACTTTGTATAATTAATTACTACAAATGAATTCTTAATAATAACAAAAAATATACAATGACACATCCACCCACATTACACAGAGATTTTAATCTGGAAACCCAAAACGGGAAAACCAACAACATGTTTAAAGCCACACATGTAGTAGTTATTCATCATCAATCTTCATTGTTTACAATATAATAATTATAGGATCATGTGACATCCAAAACCCCTAATCCATTGACCCGGATTAGTCTACAACCCTAATTCTTAAACCAAAATTAGAAAACCACCAGAGAAAATCGTGTGTTGAAAAATCGCTAAAAATAAATGCAAAAAATAGTTTCCAAGGGCATCGCCCCCTACAACCCCCCCTCCACCCCCCCCATGTGCCCAACATAACACAATGCATGGGGTTGGTTTTGAAAAGAATATAACACATACCCAACTTTCTCCCACTTGTTTTCTTTGCATATAGAGGGTCATAGGATTACATAGTCAACAATACAAGGCAGTAATGCCCTTTCTCTCTCTACACCAGGAGAACTTCCTAGAGCTCACACACTTTGTCAATGAATCTACAAAATTATTCAAAGTGTCCACCTTCATCAGCAATACCTTCTTATCTTCAACCATGTCTCTCACAAGAATGATAAGTCGGGTTCTTCACCAAGAATATTTCACTCTAACTGTCACAATCTATCCTTACAGCTTACTGAACCAACCCAATACCTGAACACAATCTCTATAACCATACTTCTTCCTTTCTTTCATGAGTGGCTACCATGTATTCAACTTTTGTAGTTGAGAGTGACACTACAACATGTATTTGGTCATTCAATTGAATGCTCCTCCAAATAGGTTAAACACATACCCACTTGTAGATCTTCTGTGATCTATATCTCTAGCCCAGTCTACATCAACAAACCCATGTATGTACAACACTCTGTCCAATCCCGATCTTACTTGGTACCACAATTCATAAGTAGTAATGTCACGCAAATACCTGAAAACCCTCTTTATTGTTGCACATTTCTCCTTTCTTGGTTTTGACATATACCTGCTCTAAACTCCCACTGCATGTCCAATGTCTGGTCTAGTACAAACCATTACATACATCAAATTGTGAAATGCACTAGCATACAAAACAAGAGACGTGTCCTATTCCTCTTCTTGTGTCTTCGAACACTAATATGCAGATAACTTTACACCTACAAGAATAGGAACTCTGACAGGTTTACTTTCCTACATATTAAACCTCTGCAATATTGCCTGGACATGTTTCCTCTAAATTGACCAAATTTTAATGTTTTCCCGATATCTTTTAATTTCCATGCCCAAAATTAAATTTTCATCACCATGATCCTTCATGTCAAATTTAGAGGACAACTGATTTGTCACATCCTGGATAATGTCCTTGTCATTTCCTATCAGTAACATATCATCCACATACAAGACCAAATAAATAAGATGATCACTGATTAATTTGAAATACACACAATGATCATCTTTGCTCCTTGTGAAGCCAAGTCCCAACATATAAGTATCAAACTTTTGATACCACATCTTTGGTGATTTTTTTAGACCATACAAAGACTTCCCAACCTGCATACCGGTTCCTTCTTTCCCTTCATTTCAAATCCTTTTGGCTACTTCATGTAGATTTCTTCTTTTGTATCTCCATGTAGGAATGTCGTCTTCACATAAATTTTCTCTACTTCAAAATCAAAAGAAATAACAACGGATAAAATAAATCGAACATAAGTTAACTTGGCAACAGGAAAAAAAAATTCACCAAAGTCAATTCCCTCTACCTAGGAATAACCCTTTGCTACTAACCGAGCTTTGTATTTCTCCACTTTTCCTTTTCCATTCAACTTCTTCTTAAATACCCATTTTCTACCAATGGGATTTCTTCTAGTTAGAAACTCCACTAGATCCCAAGCCTCATTCTTGTCCATAACTACCATTTCTTAAACCACGGCCTTTTTCAAGAGTTTTCCATCCTCTAAATCCACTGCCTTCCTAACAGTTCTAGGATCATCGTTAGTAATAAACAAAGAAAAATTTGAATGAAAAATAGTTGGAGTATACATTTCTGGTTTCCTTCTTTCTCGAACTGATCTCCTCAATACTGGAGTATGAGGCTCTTCTTCTTCTTATTCCTATTCTTTTGTAGAGTCTAATTCATTATCCTTCAATTCAAACTCTATTTTCTCTGGTTCTTCCTCCCTTGGTAGGACTTCCAGTTTGAAAACATATTTGATTTCTATAAATACCACATCTTGTCTATACACTACCTTCTTAGTTTCTAGGTTCCAAATTTTATAACCTTTTAAACCATCTTGATAACCAATAAATTTACACTTTTCAGCCATTTAATCTAGCTTAATCTTATTTTCCTTGGAACATTAACATATGCATCACATCCAAATACCCTAATATGTTTAAAATATGTTTTCTTACCAATCCATACCTCATATGGAGTCTTTTCCTCCAATGCTAAGGAGGGTGATTGATTGACCAGGTAACATGCAATACCCACTACCTCTACCCAGAATTCTTGTCCTGACCCGACACCATTTATCATGCACCTTGCTATTTCCATTAGTGTCATATTCATCCTTTCTACAAAAAAATTCTACTAAAGCGTGTATGGAGTATTATTCTACCTTGCTATACCACACTTCTTACAAAATTCTTTGGATTCATTTCCCCGGAATTCTCCACCATTATCTTCCCTCAACACCTTAATTCTTTTATTTTTCTGATTCTCTAAAGAGCCTTAAACTCTTTGAATTTGTTAAAGAATTTAGATTTCTTCCTAAGAAAATAAATTTATGTATTCCTCAATAATTCATCTATAAATGAGACATGGTACATAGATTTTCCCAATGATGGAACCAACACAAGTCCAAACACATCATTGTGCACCAACTGTAGTATTATCTCTTCCCTCGTAGCACTAGATGAGAATCATACATGATTATGCTTCCCACATAAGAAATATTCATAGAAATCAAAATCCAAAGAGGAATTGGCCATGCCTTCAACCATACCTTTATTGTGTAGTATTCAAAGGCCCTTCTCTCTAATATGCCACTGTCTTTGGTGCCACATCATAGTCTTTTCTCCAAAGACTAAAGGAGTTTTTCTTTCTTCGACTCCAATTTTAGGAACAATGGAAATATTTTACATGTTACTAATAGTGCTTCCTAATAGCTTATATAGAGTTCCAACCAGAACTCCCTTCAACAACACCATTTCTCCTCGAACCATCATGTAGGTTCCCTTTTAAAACATTGTTTTTACACCTACATCATCCATCTTGCTTACATAAATCAAATTTCTATCCAATATTGGGATGTGCAGAACACCAGTGAGTTTTCTAATCCTACCATCCATGAGTTTCAACTTGACTTTTCCTCATCCTATGATGTTGGATCTCAATTCATCTCCTAGAAAAATGCCACCTCCATCATACCTTTCATATCCACAAAACCACTCCCTATGAGGATTCATATGAAAGGATGCAGCTGAGTCAACCGACCATGTCTCATGATATATATGTGTGCTTGAAGAAGCCAAGTACACATCCCCTCCTTCGTTTTTGCTTCTATAGAAGGAGCATCATCGGATCCCTTCCCTCTCTCAATACTTTTGGATCTACATTGTTTCTTGTAATGCATTTCCACATCTCCATCATACCTTTACAAATTTTCTAGGAGATTTAGATGTTCCCTTAGATTTGGATCTCCCACTTGAGGACTTATTTCTATTTATTTCCTGGGAGCTTCATGTTGCAAATATGGCATATGTGCTCTGGCTTTCCATGTTTTTTTGCCTCATCTCCTCCCACAACAAGGATGACATCATGTCATCAAAATTAAAGTAGTTGCATTACTACCTATGGCCACAACCAGACTATCCCATGAGTCATGTAAAGAGAACAATAAATCGATACAGTTATCTTCATCCAAAATATTAATATCAATGGATAATAGCTAACTCACCACGGTATTAAAGGCGTTCAAATGCTCTGTCACCGATGTTGGCAGGGATTGCAGTTTGCACAGGACTTGGTTTTTTCATTAATGTCAAACTTTAAATCGCCAAAAGGGGAGTTTGTTGGTCAGCTTGCACAGGCACGGTGGTTCCCAAAAGGGGAATTTGTTGGTCAGCTTGCACAGGCACGGTGGTTCCTAATTTGGAGATCAACATGCCTCTTGACATACCGAAACATGAAACTGTGAAGAACCCAGGAGGTGAGATTTTGGTTATAACTCGAGGTCACATGTGAAGCGAGCTTTGGAAGAGGAGTCAATACCCTTAGCTTGAATTTTGGAGATCAAATATTAACCAGCACATGATACGTCATTCTAAGTGACGTCACTATGATACGTCATTCCGGGAGTTTCTATTTAAGGATTTTTGCATGGTAAGCAAAAAATCCAACATCACGAAGTCCCGAATGTCGAAATACCGAAAGGGAAATACGTCACATGATCTACGATTTCGAGAGTTTTGAATTGTTGAAGGTCATGAAGACCTGATGGCCAAAGTACCGAAACCCCGACAGCCATCCATCTCGATGAATGATTAAGTCATATCCGTTGAATTAAGCATTGGAGGGGTAATATAAGAGTCGTATATGACCATTGATCTGTCCCCGAGAAGTTAACAAGAACCGTCTGATCTATGTCCACCAAATCAAATGTGAAGCCGTCAGATCATTTCGGGGATCGTGACTTGGAGTGTCGAAACACTTCATCACAGAAATGTTGAAATGTGAAATGCCGAAACGCCGAAATACCTTTTTGGTGTAGATTTCAGGGATCGTGACTTGGAGTGTCGAAACACTTCATCACAGAAATGTCGAAATGCGAAACGCCGATATGCCGAAATGTCGAAATGTGAAACGTCGAAATACCTTTTTGGTGTAGGTAGTGGTTACCGCCGATGGTCATGTGAGAGGGAGGAGCTAGCATGAAGCTAAGCTCCATTTCGGGATTCACAACTTGAAGTGTCAAGACTCTTCGACACAGGATTGTTGAAATGCGAAATGTGAAATGCATTTCGATTAACCTATGGTCACTGCCAATGGGCATATGGGTTAGCACAAGTGGCTTGCCAAAGTGCTCAAGGGTTATTCTGTGCTGAAAAATCAAAACAGATGTATGTTCATCGAACGGTGCTGGTTAAATATTTAAACTGATCATGTGGATATTGTTCTTCTTGATGCCTTGGCCAATATTAATCACTGTAAGGAAGTTATTCAGTTATTGTAACTGAATCTTCGAAGCCTGAGGGTTCGAGTGTATGCTCTGAATGTACA
>SNQJ01S0197947.1:0-17232 GCA_010110895.2 Picea sitchensis
TCTCTTGTATTGTGTGTCTTCTGTGTTTTTTGTTTCTGCATTTGTTTTATTTTATTGCTCCGCGGTCCTGTTTTTCTAACACCTAGGAGAGGCAACCGCAACCTAGAAATATCTCGGCCTGTCCTAGAAGAGACAAACAACAAGCAAGGGAGGTTTGACCTGCTGTAAGAGAGGGGCCACAACCCTAAACTACACTGCAGGCCCTAGACTCAGCTCACAGGTACAAATAAAGGACAACATGCCTGTAGGACAACAAGTGGAGGAGCTGATAAGGAAGCTTGGGGCCCTAGAAGGAGGGTAGAAGGTGGTTACCAGCGAGACAACAGAGTGGACAACAAATAGAGGACTGTTGTAGGTGTTAGCAGGGATAAACTATGGTTGCTAGACTTTGTGGACAACAACCAACCTTGTGGAAAGTCTTGAAAGGACTGCATACCTGTAGCAACAATCTTGGAGACCAAACAAGTGCTAGAACAACAGCCTTGAGGGTTGGATAGGTGGCCAACAGTAAGGGAAGACTAGTACAACAGTCTCCAAGGAGTTAACAAGTGTCTAGCAGCAATGAAGTGAAAACATGTATGAAGGACCAGACCTTGGACAACAAGTGTTTGTAAGTGCTTTTTGGTATATTCCTTGTAAAAGAATTGGGCCATTATCCCTGGTACGGGAGCCCATTGACTCTCGGCATAAGAATCTTGACTAAACACTTGATTTAAAGTCTATGTTCCATTGTGTTAAAGTTAGGCATCTTAGTGTGTTTATGCTTATAGTTTGAATTGAGTAAATTGTGCATAACTGTGGAAGTATTAGACCAGATCTAAGATACAGTAAAAACTAACACTCTAAAGGTGATTTCATGGAGTAGGTAGTGTCAGGAAATGAGATACACTTCTACACTAAACCTAGCAGAAGAGAAGAAGAATTTAATCAAGAACGTAAATGACAAAACAATCACACTGTACACAGAGAATTTACCTTGGAAACCCAAACTGGGAAAACCAACATTCCTTGAGCGTTTTGCTCTCTTGTTGTCTTATTCAATCTGAATAACATGTTACTTGTCTAACCTTGGCCCACACCTAAGACACAATTGACATCATACCCTCTTGCTTACGCAAGAACAACCCTGTAGCCAATCCGACTTACATTTGCATGACCAACAACCTACATCTAAATATTTTTCTAAAGACTGGTTATCTTACAATTCATTGATTAGTCTTTACGGCCTTACTACACGCCTCTTTATAGGCTTTACAATAGGCAAAACCCTAAAGACTTGGCGCCCAAAAATGGTTACAGATCCATGCAGATCATTGGCTACAAATCCCACAAATCTTGATGTTCTATTACAGTCGACTCCAAGTCGGATTACCAGTCGACTACCAGTCATCCTTCATTCGGTCTTCAGTGGATCACCACATGCCCGCCTATCGACCTCTTGTTGGTTGACCTCTTCGACTTGCTGTTGATGCCTTTACCATGTCGAATTGCCTCGACCTTCGACTGCGACTTCACTCGGTCGACTAACCTTGACCTTCAACTTGCTGTCGATCTACCTCGACCCTCGACCTGCTGTCGATCCACCTCGACTAGACTTTCATTGCAAATAATATAACAACCCAACAGGTAGTAGGTAGATGGCCAATTGATCACAGCTCAAAAAATAAAGCTGTAGGATAAGAGATTGTGGATTGACAAATGACCACATGACCTAATTGTTTTTAGTAGAAGACCATGCTAGTAGGTTGCCAGACCTATAGAGGTAGTGCAATTGTATAAACCATATATCTAAAATGAAAAGTTACAAAACTTGACGAGGCTGTTATACTTGATTGTGGAGACACAATGAGATCCACAACACATACAAAGTTTGATGAAAACACCAAATTTCTCGTAAGACTTTTGATCCAACTGTAGAACTTGATTGTGTTGAAAGCTAGTTGATAGGAAGGTTACATCTTGTGGCCTCGTCTTTTTTGCAATTTTGTATCGATATGTGAATATACACAAGGCAAGAAAAACTTAGGTTTCCTTTTTGGCTGTTGGAGGGGGTTGGCTCCTCTTGGAATCCTTTTGTAGTTAACTCAGCAGTAAAGAGAGCTAGGACTAGGACAACTAGGATCTTAATCCACAAGGCAAGTAGTTGAAACTATGTCAAATTAATTTCTACATATTAATGAAATAATGTCATTATTTGCATAATTTTGGGCTGTTATATTAATGTGACTGTTTTTAATGGGATGCATGTAACAACATAAATGAGCACTTGTAATTATGTTCTGCGTAATTGTTTAGTGACTGTAGGCATACCGTTGTGTAGTTAAGAATGAGATCAGTGAAATGGATAGACTTAATGTCCCATAAATCTAGATGGGTATAGCCCATAATCATAGCTAGTTGTTGGGAGGCTTGTGGCCATGGAGACACATTAAGTGTTCCAATGGACTCAAACAGAAAAGTAGCGCTATTGGAAAGAGAATGATCTGATAACCAATCTGATAACTATCTTGAGCCAAGAGCTACAACCTATTAAGTACCCATGAGGCTTAATATGCATATTCAACTTAGCATTTACAATTACGCCAAATTCAGTTGAAGGCATAATCTTGACCTTGCAAATCTACAAGAGTCAAGGATCTTTTTAAATAGATTTGACATCTAAGGAGTATGGTAGCCTTTAAATAAGAAATACTTCCTATCACTTATGAATATTTGACCGCTGCAAGTCAAAGTGGTGTAGAAAGAAGTTTTAATTCCTCAATAAACATGGACACGGTTCAACATAGTTGGTCAATGGTTTGTTTGAGAAGCCAATATAAGATAGAGGTTAAAAATTTGGACAAAATTGGAGACATGGAGTAGTAGAACGTTCATGAAGTAGTTCTAGAGATGGCTAACCTTGGAACAATGTGTGTAAAAGACCATTAATTTGAAGAACTTTATTGAGATGATTGTTGAGCCTATTCTGTTGAGCATGCACGTGACATTTAGTCATAGTGATACATTGATATTTCTAGGTATATGTATTCTTGACAAAGTCTTTATTATCATAGAGGTTTGCAGGTATATGTATTCTTGACAAAGTCTTTATTATCATAGAAGTTTTCAATAGGTAGAACCAATCAAGCAGGAGACAATTAACTTACAATCACTAGTAAGTTTACAAAACAAGAAGTCAATCAAGGGCCCGATAGTAACAAAGTTTAATTACAACAATATGTTCTTGCTCAAAAGTGTACGACTTAAGCATCAATTATCAATCAATTTTGTGTGCTAAGTGTGATTTGTACCTGGGGTTAAAGTTATGAAAGGTCATCAACTTCCTTGTTTCGTTACAATGCGTAGTAATGTGGGAGTCAATAAGAAGAAGGATACAAGTATAAAGGATACGAGTATAAATGATTAAACAAGTTTCCTTATATATATATATATATATATATATGAATTTTCTATTTTATAGAGGAAATAAGAATGTAAATGAACAAAGTAGAGCATTGGACAAATGACCATTAAAACCAACTTTGAACACAAATGAGAGTGCAAAACATAGTGTTGTTAGTGTTCCCCATGTTTTTTTGTATTTTTATAATGTTGACCATTATCATAAGATAGTAAGAAGAATAAAATTAAATGAGAAGGTGCATAACAAGAATAAGATTATAATAGGGTTTAAAGCCCAAGTAGGCTAAATTTCTACAATTAAACATGTAATAGAAACAACGTAAGATTGACAAATGGAAACGTGTTTAAATAAATATCCAAATTTTATTCCATATAAATAATATTCAAGATTGTATTCAGAAAATACAATAGTGAAATGCTTTAGCTGTTCACGGAGTTTTTGAGACCTCACAAAGGTTGACAAAAGATTCAAACAAACAAGTGATATACATAGATTTCCGACTCAAGGGAAATGTGAAAGACTCTTGCAGTGATACAGAATTTTTGCAAGTAGTTTGAACAATTATCCACTAAAAGATATTGTCAAAGTCCAAAAGGATTGACCCACACATTGTTTGAACCATTGGGAGAGTATTTTCACTGTCAATCAAGACCTTTAGATTTTTAAGAATGCAACATAATGATGTGAATAACCAAGAATAATATCAAAATCAGTGGAGCTTTACAATACCTCTTGCTTCCTTTTGTCTTTCCATATCTTCACTTTAATAGTGATTTGGAGGACATAGAACAATGACTATTTGAGCAATAAATATAAGCGATGTTTCAAAGGTTCATGACTTTGGGCAAACTCAAATAAGAGAAAGGGGTGTTAGAATATAAGGCTTACATGTGTAATAAAGCCACCTTACTGACTTAGGCTATACAAGTCAGGGTTTTCATTATTATTAGCTTTTAGGGTTTTGGACAAATAAGACCTCTCGAGCTCTTTATAAGAAAGCAAATTTCATTGTAATAAATGAACTGGTTTTTTATAATATCAATGAGTGCTATTGCATAATTTCTCTCATGTGTTTTGTGATGTAACCCTATCTAGGGTTTCTAGCTCTTATAACATGGTATCAGAATGGGGAGATTCTCATTGATTGAAAGGTGAAGATGGTCATCCAACGACTAGGTGAAAAGATTGCGAGACAAAGAAAATTTGCTTTTAAAAGAAGCCACCAAAGCCACCATGATCTATTGAAGGGAGAAGTAGTTGCTAGATCAGTGGAAAGCAGTGACATCACGTCCTAGCTGCCGTGAATTGAAGTTGCCATTTCATCACCAAAGAAAAAACTGAATTGAAAAGCACTGCTGTCGGTCATCAAAAGGGAGTCGTTGGTCAAAGAGAGCTAAAATTTGTATAAAGGATCAAGTTGCCCACTAGAAATTAAGCTGCCACGTGAAAGAGGAAAATAGTTCATTTGATAAATTAGAGCTGCCACCCGTTGTAAGGGTACGGGGGGCGCATGATGCCATTGCTCCCCTTTGTCTTTTGCTCTTTTTTTTTTTAACTTCTTTCGATTTTTATTTATTTTTAATAATTCATTTCTCAATTATTTGGTTATATTTGGTTTTTTTTTTAATTTTTTTTAAAGTGTTTTTAATTGTTTTAAGCTTTTTTTGTTAAATTTTATTTTGATTAATTATATATATATTTTTTCAAATTGGTTTATTATTTTTCTATTTTAATTTTTTTTAAAGTTTGATTAAAATGATTTTTCATTAATAATATATATTAAAAAAACATTGTTTATTTGGATTTTTTCTTCTAATTTTTATTTATCTTTTTTTATTTTTCAATGTTTTTCATTTTTTAATTTTATATGTAATAATTTCAAGTTTTTAGGCTATAATTTTAATTTTTTTGTAATTTTAAATCCTAAAAAGAGATGGTGGTATTGATACGACCTCTTTTTTATTTGATGGTTGATTTTAAGATTTTGGTTGCAAGGATATCGATTTTCAAGGTTATGATTTCAAAAAGGTTGTGATTTTAGCCCTGAAAAAAAAGATGGGGGTGTTATTGGAAACACCACTTTTCGATTCTAGGGTTGATTTAAATATTTGTTCACGGTTTCAAAGTAGTTGTAATTTTAATCACATAAAAAAATTGTGTTGCTATCAATGCCACTTTTCGATTCGGGTGTTAATTTTAAGGTTTTCGATGTTATTAATGCTATGGTTACAAAATGTGCTAATTTTAATTCCGAAATGAAAAAAAGGTGCTAGCATCACTTTTTAATTTGGGAGTTGATTTTGATATTGTTGATAAAAAATAATGTATTTTTAGGATTTTCTTGTTTTAAAGTCACAATTCTTGTTAAATTTGTAATACGCTAGTCAATATGTATTTGATTTCAATAAATTTTGTTTTTAGTATTGTAATTGGAGCTTATCATCTTCTTTATAGCTCTTAAAAATTGTCCTCTCATAGCTCCCTCTTCTTATGCTACATTCTTTTAAATGAACATTAATTAAATCAAAGACACATAATAACTTAGTCATGAAACATTCAATCAATGTCATGATCATCATAAAATTCAAAATTAAATATTTCATTTTTGTTCACATAATAAAATATAACATCTATAATTTTTTATATAAAGTCACCATACAAAATATAAGTACATAATTTGTAATATAAAGTCACCATAAAAAATTCAAAATTAAATATTTCATTTTTGTTCACATAATAAAATATAACATCTATAATTTGTAATATAAAGTCACCATATAAAATATAATTTGTAATATAAAGTCACCATAAAAATATAAGATAAAATATAAGATAAGTTGAGTGAGATTAAAATCACTTATAATTATCAAAGTATTCTTATGGTCAACTACCATCACTAGAATTTAAAAAATGCAACATAATAATGTGAATAATAAGAATAATCTCAAAATTAGTAGAGTTCTAACATAATGTGAATAATAAGAATAATCTCAAAGTTAGTAGAGTTCTAACATAGTTCTTGTTTTCTCATTTTGTCTAGATTTAAAAAAATGCAACATAATAATGTGAATAATAAGAATAATCTCAAACCCCGGATGGGGTGCCACTTAACTTAGAAGGACCACGTGGTACAACGCTTGGTCGGGCCTTAAATGAAGGCCACCGCCCCCCATCCCTTCGAAATTAAGGATGAGGGCAAGCTGGTGCAGTCGGGTCGAAGACTCAAGACTTCTCGTGCTCGTGATGGGAACGGAGCTACAGAGCAATCCGTGGAGAGCCTTAATGGCGGGTCTGGTCACTTTAATCCTCATGCATTCACTTGATTTTGGAGAGGAAGGGGCTCATTTGGAGCTGAAGCCGCAGCATTGGAGCATCCTTGTGCTCTGGTGTGACTGTATTTGTCCAATTTCTGCCGGAACCAGCTCTTGGCACCTTCAAATGCCAAGGGAATGAGGCAAGCCCCGCCGGGGGGCTGCATGGTATGCTTCGGCTGCGCGCAGAAGGTGACATCAAAGCTTCGAGAGGGCATTGTCTCTGGCCAGGACACATCTTGTCCGAAAATACAGAAATCTTGAGTTGCCTCCCATGGCCTCTATTGAGGAATTCATCTCGAAGGCACCCATCCATGTCCCCCCAACCCACTTTCTTTTCACTGTCCCAGACAACTGGAACCCGCCGACTTGCCTTCCTGGGGAAACTTCCCAGCGGGCCTTCAAGGAATTTCATAGCTCCACCACAGGAGTAGCCAAATTGAGTGATTTTCCCCCTTGCTACATTATAGAAGAAACTCAGGCAACGATAGATGCAAACCCGACCACAGGAGCAGTAGAGACCCCGCCAACGGTGGACCTGGAACGAAACAATGCAACCAAGGCCGCGAAAATTGGTAAGGCATGCGAGGCGTCAGAGGCTAGTCTGGATAGGGAGGGCGGCACCGTTCTTAGGCCACTTCCTTTGTCTGTCATGCAAGAGGCAGGGAGTGACCACCTGCCACTCCTCCACCCGACCACCTAAAGGTAATATTTGAGCTACAGAGCTGGGTGGAGGACAATCCACCGCATCAACCTAGTCAGCCAACGAGTAGATCTGCTCTACGAAGCATACTCCAATACCAGCCCAGACAACGCTGCCCGACGTGCACTCAGGCCTTTGTAATGACAGCCAAGGGAGCTGACGAGGATGGCAAGGACGACATGGATGAAGGGGAGGCCACCGGGTAAATTGTCACCGTTAATAGTTTTCGTTCCTTTTTCTGTTTGGAAGCTACTCATGGCTAAACGCCATTATTTTGTAACCCTCAGACTCAAAGCTTATTTTTTTCAGACCAATGGCGACCACTTGTCTTGGTTTCCTTCGGGCAAGACAAATGGCAGCCAATCGACCTTCCTCACAGACAACATAGATAGCCAACTGTCTCGGTTTCCACTTACATGGCGAGATAGTTGACAAACATGTTGTTTTTGGTGTAACTTTTTTTTGGAAAGTTAATACAACAGGCTCTGCTCTTTTTTACTTAAAAAAAAAAAGAATAATCTCAAAATTAGTAGAGTTCTAACATAATGCGACTAATAAGAATAATCTCAAAATTAGTAGAGTTCTAACATACCTCTTGTTTTCTCATTTTGTTTTTCAATCTCTTCCTTTCATTTTAATAATGATTTGAATTACATAAAACAATGACTATCTATTTAATAAACAAATAATTGTAAGTGCTTTTTCAAAGTTTTAAATTTGAAAGGTCAAATAACAAAAATACCTGACAAAGGTTAATGACTTAAGGAAAACTCAAATAAAGCCAATATGACCACCACTTAATACAATAACGTCAAAGATCTAACTCATAATGGTTATTAAGGCAAACTTAAATAAAGGCAATAGGACCACCACATAATACAATAACTTTAAAAACTAACTCAACTCATACCGGTTATTAAGGCAAATTGAAATAAAGACAAGAAGACCACCACATAATACAATAACTTAACACACCTAACTGATACTAGTTGTGAACACATGGAGCTCATCATCCTTCGTATAGCTCCTAAATAATTGTACCCATATAGGTACCTCTCCTTTTGCCTTTCTCTTAAATAAACATCCTTATAGGTCCCTCTCATGCGTTTCTTTTAAATAAAGATCCTTTTTTTTTTCCTCGGAAAAAATCATAATTTCATTATATTATAACAAAATTACATACACAGATATATACAAATCATTAGTAATAGCCTTGTATATATTATCCAGCAAGTTTGTAGTCCTGATCTAACGATGCATACACAAGGCATCATTACATCCAATATATAAATCCATATCGACTGTCACATATTCAGTCCCAAAGCAAAAATTTTTGCAATAATTTTGCCCCCAAAAATGTGGGTGTTATCCCACCAGTGAACAATAAAGTATCAAGAAAAATACAAATAAACATCCTTATAGGTCCCTCTCCTTATGCGTTTATTTTAAATAAAGATCCTTCTTTTTTTTTCCTTGGAAAAATTCATAATTTCATTATATTATAACAAAATTACATACACAGATATATACAAATCATTAGTAATAGCCTTGTATATATTATCCAACAAGTTTGTAGTCCTTATCTAACGATGCATACACAAGGCATCATTACATCCAATATATAAATCCATATCAACTGTCACATATTCAGTCCCAAAGCAAAAATTCCTGCAATAATTTTGCCCCCCAAAATGTGGGTGTTATCCCACTAGTGAACAATAAAGTATCAAGAAACATACACACAACCCAATATTTACACAATAAGTTTTGACCCTTCAAAAAAAATGCCAAGGTGATCATATATCCTAAATTGCATGAAAAGGCTTATGATAGAAGCCACGGGTTCCCAATGTTGACCGTTCTTCAATATACCATTCTCCATATGCTAGCTGCGTGGCTTCTTTGGAAAGGCCTTCCACCAACTGATTCAGCTCCTTGTAGATATGGGTAAAAGAAATGGAGTCAAACAAACTTTTTATACGAATCACATTCTCTAATATCAGAACAAGTCAAGATCTGTGGCATCTGTGGACACCATTTGCCCAGTTGATGATTATTAAGGAATCACCAAAAACTTGTAATGACTGACATCACTGCTCCACAACAAATAATAATAAGCGTTTTAAAGCCACTAATTCTAAGTAATTGTTTGTACCTACCCCCAATCCTGCTTTGAGTGTGTAATGATGTGAACTGTATATATAGAGGCATCCACCGCCTCCACACATAAGATGATCGACTGAAGCTACCCTGTCAAAATACCCCCACGGCTTGGAGTTGTCAAAGATTTCTTCCCTGACAAATCTAGGATGTTCGAGACCCTCCCCACCCGAGCAGTACAAGGAGTCCATGATCCCAATACTGTTGACATCGAATCTGGCGGTTGGTAAGGATTCATCATGAAAAATAGCTATGTTCTGAGAAATCTAGATTCCCCAAGCTAGGATTAAAGGAAAAGCCCTGATCTCAACACTCCCCCTCTCACACATCCACACTTTCGCCTCAAATGAGTTTCCCTACTAACGTCTGAGTGTGGTTTTCAAATTCCTAGAAATAGCCCAAACTTCCCTAGCATAGGAACAATGTAAGAAAAGATGATCCACAAATTCCAATTGTTCTTTGCAGAGAGCGCACCGACCCGACCCATTGAATTGTCACTTTTGTAAATTATCCCAAGTTGGTAGTTTGTTTGCCAGAATCGACCAAACCAGAAGCTTCCCTTTCGTCGAGCAATGTTGTTTCCAGAGCTTCCTCCACCACCAAAGTGGTTCTCTCTGTTGAATATCCACACTTAATTTAATATAACCCGCTCTAGGAGTATAATCTCTGCCCCCATCACCATCCCAAAGTAATTCATCTATTCTATCAACCAGACGAATAGAGGCTTCCATTAGAGCCTGTAAATATCTGTCCCAGTGGATGAGATCCTCATCGAGGAGTCCTAGCCTCCACCCCGACATCCAAACTTGATGCCAAATTGTAGTTTGAGTGGGGTCCCCGACCTGAGCTAAATTGTAGAAGCCACCATGTTCCAGTCTATTCCGAGTCCTAATATTTAACAGGTGTCCCCGCTTGCTACTAGCCCGCGGATCCAAACCAAGACGAACCAACCTACCAAAACTGACCCCCCAAACCATGCTATTCCCAATTAAATCAAATGCCTTTATCACAACTTTCCATATAATAGATATACCCGAAGATTTTTTTTTGGATCCTGGATCCATTCTAGAGTAGTAAGAGGAGCGATGCATTTCTAATATACTACTCCAGTCTAGAGGCTAGAAGTTTTTATCAAACACCAGGAACATTTTGAAGCAAGCGCTTTTGAAAATAAAAAGATGTTATTCAACCCCCAACCCCCTAAAGCCTTCAGAACTGCAATCCGCTCCCACCTAACCCATGGCATAACCTTTTTATCCTTGTTTCCCTGCCACATATAAGTAAAGCAAAGCCTCATGGCCTTTTCCAAAATACCTTTTGGAATCCAAGATAAGGACATCCAATATACCGGGATAGCCTCCAACACCGACTTGATTAGAACTAAATGTCCAACCCTAGACAACCACCTATGACTCCAAACCTTTAATCTTTTTTCTAATTTTGCGATGAGCCACGACCAATTTGTCTTCCTATAGTCATTTGGTTTTCACTGAAAACCAAGATATTTCAGACCCACATCCAGTTCAAAAACCTAAAAGGGAGTCCTAGAAGTAATATGTTGAGTCTCCCCCCCATCCAAAGATGCAATGGTAATACTATATTTCTGATCATTTATTAACATACCCGTCACCGTTTTAAAAAGAGTTAGACCTTAACAAAGTTTTTCAGTGTCCCTTCTAGAACCATCACAAAATATTAAGATATCATCAACGAAGAGTAAATGGGATATATGAAAACCCAAAGAGATTTTTATCCCTCTGAAGATACCTGCAGACTTTGCCTCATTCAAAAAATGACTGAGACTTTCGACAACCAAAAGAAAGAGGAGTGGAGACAAGGGGCACTCCTGTCTAACTCCCCTGTCCACTTTAAAAAAAGAGGAGGCTGAACCATTAATTAGGATGGAGAAGGAAACTGATGTAAGGCAACCCATGACCCAATTTGTAAAGGCCACCTCAAATCCAAGGTGTATCAACAACATCCAGATATATAACCAATTTACTCTATCATAAGCTTTCGATAGATCAATTTTTACAACAACCCCTTTGAGTTTTCTTTTTTT
Organism: Picea sitchensis; assembly: GCA_010110895.2. Taxonomy (NCBI): domain Eukaryota; kingdom Viridiplantae; phylum Streptophyta; class Pinopsida; order Pinales; family Pinaceae; genus Picea; species Picea sitchensis. Next base: position 11,640 of record SNQJ01S0197947.1, read on the forward strand.
CGTTCTATGTAATCCTTCCTGAGCAACCCCAATAGCCCCATGAATCTGTCTGCCCGCCCGAAAACCAAACTGTTCACTTGAAATATTTCTAGTAAGTATTTCTTTTAGTCTTCTACTAATCACTTTAGAGATAATCTTATAAAGACAGTTGCATAAGGAAATAAGCCGAATATCATCGAAGGAGGAGGGGTTATCAGTCTTAGGAATTAAATCAATGAAGGTTGAATTTAATGGTTCATGTATATGACCATTTATCCTTCATTCTTCCACCACTTTTAATACATCACTGCCCAACAAATCATAGAAACCCAAATAAAATTCTATAGGCCAGCCATCAGGGCCTGGACTTTTACCCTTTTGAAAAGATTGTAAAACTTCCAATAATTCCTTCTCCGAGACCTCCTCCATCAAAGACAAACTCTCTTCCTCCTCAATGAAACGAGGGAATAACTTGACAGCTTTAACAATTTCGGCTATGGATGTCCTCTCATGTTCCTTGAAAAGATCCCTAAAATGTACAGTGCCCAAAGAAGCCAGACCTTCAAAAGAATTGACAACTTGCCCGTCATCCTGTTGTACACCCCAAATTGTATTTGTCATTTTCCTACCTTTGGCATAAGTATGAAAGAACTTGGTAGTCTCATCCCCAAAAGTAAGCCAAATAACACAACTCTTTAGTCGATCGAATTCTTATTTATCCACCAGTAGTTCCCGTCGTCTTAATTCTAATCTGACCAAGTCCTCTTTTTCAACACTGGAGAAAAACCCCCTCCCATTTCCATCCTGCCAATCCAACAGGGTCTGCTCAATGTTTTTTAAATCCCGTTCCTCTTTTACTTTTTTCTCATGTGCCCAAGAGATGGTTGCCTGCTTAATCTTTTTCAAATTTTCCAAAAAAGGAACAACTGCATGATTATGAGGATTAGGTTCAATCGGGATCCAAATACTACGAACCAAGGATTGATAATCGAGATCCTTTAACTAGCCCTCATAAAATTTAAAAGGACTCGGAGCACGCCTGACCCTACCGCTTAACTCCACTACAATCGAATTGTGGTTTGATTCACCGCTACTGGCAACCCATTGTCTGACCAGTGCCATGGATTCGACAAGGTCCTCCACCAATAAGAAACGATCCAATCGTTTGGCCACCCGTTCATCACCTGTCCTTCTGTTCCTTCAAGTCGGCTTAAGTTTTATTGGTTCAATATCCAACAAACCATATTGATCCAGGAGATTAATAAAGTAATTGGACAAGGGATCCAGGTGTGTATGAGGACCCCAGATCTCCTTCGCTCCCAAAGAGAAGTTAAAATCCCCACCAATGATAACTTGCTTAGTAGAAATCCAAGAACATTTAGCCAGGGATTCAGAATATATCTGTCTATCAAAGTAAGGACCATATACATTTACCGGTGTCAATGAACGTCCCAAATGTGCAGAGAAAACATTAAGTCGAATCCCCGATTCAAATCCCCAAACCCGCTCACAATTGAACTTCTTTAATAACCACCCAATAGCCACACCCACAGGGCATCCCTTTGCATCTACTGCAACAAAATACCAGCCTGGAAGCAAAGATTGTAACGTGTCCACCACCGATTCATTAATCCCCAGAGTTTCTTGCAAAATATGACTTGTAGAGAAACAACTTCTACTAGTCTTTTAAGCGATGATTTTTTTATAGGGTGTTATCACATAGAATTGCAGGGTTAAAGAATCATGACACATAAGATCTTATTGTTTCCAGAACTTGTATTTTAAACAAATTCTCAGGGAATATGTCATACCATAAACTAACAGCCTCCTCGAAGTGTGCAAGCTATATTTGAGTTGGTGCTGCGAACTAGTTAAGGACGAGGGTTGGAGGTTAGGTAGCTTGTAGGCATTTGAGTGCAAATTCAAAATTACCAGCATCAACCTCATAGCCATCAGGTACTCCATGAGATATTTTTTCTTGTTTGGAGGTGAGGAAGGGTTTGGCTACTTGATTTTCCTTTGGCGCTATAAACTGGCTCAGGCGCTGTGAATTTAGACATGTGCTACAAAATGTGCTGCAAAAACTCTGTTCTAACACTGTTGAACTGATATTTTTGACCAACTGACTTCCAACAACATTTCCAAGTGAACCAAGATGAATTTTCAAAATCCAAAGGAGGTTATTGTCATGCATGTATCCAAGAACATAAACTTCTTTCATTTTTCATACATGTGTCACAGATTGGGATATTCAAATGAATCTTTGAGCCTTATTTTTTCAGTTTTCACGATTTCCTATTTGAGACATGTATTCCGGCCAGCTGCAGATTAATTTCAAGAAATTGAGAGATTTTTTCTTTAGAATGAGATTATATACAAAATTTGTTCTCATATTTTACACAAATATTATAGGTTGAGAATTACAAGTGTCTTTTTGAAGCCTATTTTTCAGAATTTCGTCTCCTGAAAATAAGGAAATCAGTTAAAACGTGTCAATCTCTGTTTGTAACTGTTTCTATTTTGGGAAAGGGGTTGGAGTTCGAATTGGTGAGCTAAAAATGACCTATATTTCTATATATTCATTGTATAAGAGTAGAGGGGGTTTGGATTCATGAGCCAAGAGAGGAGAGAGATCGAGGAGCAGTTTTAGTTGCTCATTTGTAAGCCCGAGGGTCTGTTTGTAATGACATTTTCTGCCATTAAAGATTCATGAGAGTTGTTATCAGATTGTCTTCTTTGTTTTCCTACTTATTTGTTATCTTCTTGCTTGAACATATTGTAGGTTTTTAGGATCATAGCTTCCATTGATTGATGGATTCATGAACAACAGAGGATCTGATGTAGTTTGCACATTAAATCATTGTTTATCATTTAAGCAAATCTTTATTTATTGCAGAAATGATCTCTGTATAATGTATGTTCTTCCTTTAGTCATATTCTCTATGATTCTGCGCATATTTATATATCTTCTTGTTTGATATATAGTTTGATTTCCTTTGATCTATAGGATGTTATGAATCCATGCCCAATGGAATGCCTCTGTAGACATTTTTTTGCCCTCTCCCTTTCTTTCCTAGTCTTGATGATCCACCTACTCAAACCATTTAATTAATTTATATTATGATGTGTATTGGGATTGCACTTACAAATGTCTAAGTGTGACTCTCAGTGCTAACATTTTTGGCGCCATTGCCTGAGACGACAATGAAGACACCTTCACTAGGTGAACTATGATGATTAGATCTATCTTTGGATGGTGAATTGAAGCTAGACACTTTTAGAGTGCTTATCTTTCACCATGGTGACTCCATTGTTCATATATCTATTGGAGACTCCATTGTTTTGAAATGGACAAGATCCTAGCTCAGAGGTATTCTTTCTGTAATTTTTCAAAGATAGTCATTTTTCCAAATTGAGTGCCTATTAGAGATGAATGGGAAGGTTGACTTCCTAGGTTTAGAGGAGAGGATTGTGAAGTACCAACTGAGTTTTTATTAGACTTTCATGAGTGCATGCTTAAGCTAAAAAATATACATGAAGATGTCATCATCAAATTGTTTACATACTCTTTACATGGAGCAACTCATGATTGGTGTAGATCAGTCTCGGTTGCTTGCATTACTTCACTAAGACATTTTCACGCTACATTTCATTTGTTTTGAAAAGAGAAATTTGCAGCTGATTTCCTTTATCAAGAATGTTGTTTTGAATTTGATTTGCTGAGTAAAGGATCAAATAGTCTTAAAGAGTATGCTGCAGTAGAAGACACTTTTCATTATGATCAAGAGGTTGATGATCTTCAAAGTGATAGCCATATTGTAGATACTTTTGACATTGTATCAAATGTATCTACTATTTTAAGTTGTCATGAAAATCAAATTGTTTCCTTTGAGTATTCAAATGATAAAGATCAAATCTTTACTAAAGCACTGTTAGGGTCCTAATTCGCACATAGGTAGAACAATGTATTCAGATGTAATAAAGGTCAATATTAATAAGGCATTTCATTAAAATAGAATAAGGCGGATGTAAGAAGACATAATAGAAGCTTCCACTTCTAGAAGGATCTTCCTCTAGATGCTTATTTTGATAGACATATTTAGTATAAATAGGAGTTGAGGGTATGAGAACCCTAGCTTGGATATTATTGTAATAGAGCTCTGCTCAACTGTAGGTTGCTCCCTCAAAGAGGCCCATGAACATTTCTTTTAGAATCAAAGTGTTATTTCTGTTGTTATTATTATATCATTTTAGTGCTATTGTGGTGATTTTTCTGGTTATATTGCTGTTATTATGCCATTTCTAACATTTTATTTATGTTCTGCATACTTTTTATATCTGGTATATTACAAGTGGTATCAGAGCACTTTTCTCGGCATAAAGTGTGGATTAATTTTTTTTCAAGGTAGAGACATATTCTGACGTCTTTAAGCCACAGATATATGTCGTTACGTGCATAAACCCACGGTTGAGAGATTCATACACGCAGGAAATACAAGTGGTACTTAAAGCGCACATCTGTTGGCCACCCTTGTAATCCCTGTTGGTACCCCTTCGAGTGGTAGTGTATCGGAAAACACCTGTGTACGGATTGGCCTAGATTAGCTGAAGCCTTCTTTAGATAAACCGATTGGTTGCCTGACTGCTATAGTGTCACCGAGAACAACACTTGGGAAGATACTCTCTAGTACCTGGGTATTCGGGTAGTACGGATAAGGGTACGGTCTATCCTCCTTAGTTAGTGCCCTGAGATATTGGGTCGAGTACTACTGTTGGACCCCACACGTATATCAGAGAGCTATAGCATAGGGAAAACCCTTGTTTGTAGAACCCTTGAATACCTAACCCTTGGGGACATAAACATAAACAAATTAAAACATACAAGATCTATTGCTGCGCAACTATGTTCAGATTGCCAAATCACTACACATTTATTCCTAATTAAGCATTTGGGCATTTCATCATTGCAGTATTATTCAGACCAAAGTATAACTTTGCAGGTGTAAAAAAAGAAAAAAAAGGAGTCTGGAATTTTTTTCACCATTATTTGAGACCTATTCCATTGGATTCATCTCTTCGCCCTTATCACATTCATACATATCATTTTTCAACAATTTATTTTTGACCCCACCCGCCCCTTTTCGGTTCCCTTGTCCTCATGGCCCATACCTGTAGCCAAGACTTGGAAGCTCGCTTCAATACCTTGCAATCTAGTCTCGCCGAGACCCAACAAGAAGTGAAACAATTCAGTGCCAATGTTTCCACCATCAATACAACCATGCAGTCCTTAATGGAGGAAATCAAACAATACCTAACGACCCAGCTTGAATCTGTCTTTTCGTCACTCTGCACCAAGCTTCATATCCTTACAGATAATCTTTCTTATGACTCACCTCCACATAATGACGGTGAACATTCCTCTTAGTCTCACAACTTTCAACACCATCACTTTCAACGTGACCTACGCCTTCCGCGGGTGGATGTGACCAAATTTGATGGCTCAAACCCCACTGGTTGGGTAACCCAAATGAAACATTATTTCTCTTTATACGACATTACAGATGACTTGACCAAGCTCCGATATGGTGTTCTCCATCTAGATCAAGAACGTTGG
>SNQJ01S0197949.1:0-17232 GCA_010110895.2 Picea sitchensis
TTGTATCAGGTGCTTGCTTTCTTATAATAAATTCAACTATTTTCTTATGGTTCCTATCTTGTGTATTGTTGATGATCTTCATATGATGACAATGATGTTTATATGAATCCATGGTTAAATAACTGAATAAACCCTAAGGCCAAAATATTCATGTCAACCTGCATACACAACCAATAAGAATCAAATCAGGGGTTAGTTAGTGATTCCAAGAAAAAAAATTGGCTTCAGATCATTACAGTGGTATCAGAGATTTGATCCTCCAAACCTGTCGAGGGATTAGCGCATGCAGAGGTATAGTGGGATCTTTATGGATAGAAGGAAGAAACAAACCAGTGAAATAGAATCCGAAATGGAGGGTTAAGGAGATGATCGAGAGACACAAGGCTTGGCCTTCTTGGCAGTTGAATTCCATAAGACCCTAAATCTCACAGAAAGCAACTTAGTTCATCATTTGGAGGAGAGCTAGTAGACAAGCCAAAGGGAACTGGCCGAGATCACAGAGACCTTAAAGAAGGTAGATGAAAATATGAAAAAAATTGATGAAAACTAGACAATGATAACCAAGCTATTGATGCAGATGACTCATAAGGGGAAAGACCCTGAGACGTATGGAAACAAAGAAGCTGGTAGATCTGGTGGCTATAGGGGATCTGGTGGATCCCATGGTGAAACTAGATACAATCTGGAGAAAGCCCCTAGTTTTGAGGGAAGCCATGGAGGAGGCACATCATATGGACAAATGGGTAGCAGGGATAACCCTAGGCCATACTTGCCCACATTCACAGATGGACAGGTGCAACAGGAACAGGTGGACGACTTTGTGGAGCAAATGGCACAGTGTACTAAGGAGTAATATGGCCTAGACATGATCATTCAGAGGCAGATGTCCCTGGATCAATATTGCCAATTGAAGTTCATAAATAAGCCCAGGACAAACCACAGGAGCAGTTTTGAGTTTGAACAAAGCGCAGGGAAGATAGAAATCCCATACTTTGATGGCATGGCCAAGATGATAGCATAGGTATGGGTGCAAAAGTTGGATACTTATCTATAGCTTAATCCCATGAAGGAAATGGAAGCCATCAAATTTTCCACCATGTACTTGGATGGAAAGGATCTTGATTGGTGGTACCATGGACTCACCACACTAGGCCACAGTCAAATAGTATCCTACACAGAGTTCACTCAAAGGCTCATTGATAGATTTGATCAGGGAGATCCGGAGCTACACTTCAGGGAGCTCACATAGCTTAAACAAACAGGTACAATTGAGGCATTCATTGAAGAATTTTAGAGGTTAGCCATGATGGTACAAGATATATCACCAACCAAACTCATGATGCTCTTCACTGAAGGACTGATGGAGCCTTTGAAGGGTTGGGTAAAGGATTTTAAGCCTACCAACCTACATGATGCTATCTAGAGGACGAGGGACCTGGGACCAGTTGCTAGGCCAAAATTTATACCCATACCACCTCTTAACACTAGGGGAAGAGACCAAAGGCCTCCAATGAATCAAGGAGGACATGACCTAAGGGGTTTTGACAGGGGTCGTGGCAGAGTGGACGAGAACACCGGGAGAGAGCTAAGGAGGAAGCAACTTTGCTTCACTTGCAAATAACCATGGAACCCGACACACAAGTCCATGGGTCGTGGTCAAGTGCATTACATATATGTCACTTTAGACAATGAGGAAGAGGAGGAGATCGACCAGATACAGAACATTAAGGCCGAAACCCTTGAGACAGTAGAGGAGGAGATTCCAGGATAGGACAATACGATTGAAGAGAAAACCACCTTAGCATCTATCAGTGGAGTGCCTAAATACAACACCTTTCAGATGAGGGGAGTCTTGCAGGGACATAAGGTATTGTTCTTGATTGATGGGGGAACTTCACATAACTTCATTGATTCAACATTGCTGAAAAGGAGGCATATACCCACAATAGAGTTTGAAGGGTTCAAGGTGGAGGTAGCAGGTGGAATCACTATGCCTTGTGACAGGTACATTCTTGGTATGAAGCTTACATTGGGCAGGCATGAGCTGGTATAGGACGTCTATTTCATGGATCTCCTAGATACCAACATTATCCTTGGAGTTCAGTGGCTCAATACATTGGGGCCTATCACCACCAACTACAAAACCATGGAGATGTCATTTACAGAGGAGGGTGGACAAAAGGTAGTGCTCCGGGGAATGACAAGGAATGTTGCAAAGGTGGTCACGACCAAGAGGACGAAGGCCATCTTCCAAAGAGATGAGATAGTATATGTAGCAAAATGCAAGATTTCAACACATGTGGATGAGTAGGGTAAGATTCACTACACCCTAGAGATCCAAGAAATCCTTGACAAACACCAAAAAGTGTTTGGGCCGATTCCTCTAGGGGTGCCACTAGACAGGGGGTTTGAGCATATTATTGAGATATAAGGAAGATCTAAACTAGTCATCACCACACCATACAGGCATCCAAAAAAGTACAAGGAAGAAATAGAGAAGGCCATCAAGGAACTATTGGACATGGGGCACATCAGGCCAAGCACTAACCCTTTTGCTTCCTCAATAGTGCTAGTTAAGAAGAAAGATGGCACTATGAGGATGTGCATTGACTTCAGAGCCTTGAATAAAAAGACAATCAAAAACAGGTACCCGATACCAAGGATTGATGAGTTGCTAGATGAATTGCATGGAGCTATCTACTTCACAAAGATTGACCTTCGTTCTGGCTATCATCAGATCAAGATGAGGGAGGAGGACATCTCAAAAAAAACCTTCATATGTCATTACAACCATTATGAGTTCTTAGTGATGCCCTTCAGGTTAACCAATGCCCCAACCACGTTCCAATCCTGTATGAACCATGTGTTCAACAAGCAACTAAGGAAGCACCTATTGGTATTTTTTGATGACTTGCTCATTTACAACAAGACGTGGGAGGAACACCTCCGACATGTAGATCATATTTTGTCAATCATGGAGGAACAATCACTATACGCTAAGGAGTCCAAATGTGAGTTTGGAATGACAGAGGTGCTTTACTTGGGGCACATCATTGGAGCAAAAGGGGTGTAGGTACATCAGGAAAAAATAAAATCCATTATGGAGTGGCCTACTCCTAAGACCCTCACATAATTAAGAGGATTTATGGGCATATGCACGTACTACAGGAAATTTTTCAAGGGGTTTTCTCAGCTGTGTGCACCCTTGACAGATTTGACCAAGAAAGGAGCCTTCAAATGGAATGAGGAAGCTCAAATGACGATGGAAAAGATGAAGAAAGTGATGAGTACATGCCCAGTCCTAGCTCTTCCAGATTTCAACCTACCTTTTACCTTGGATTGTGATGCCTCAGGAGAAGGGATAGAGGTCGTACTGATGCAGAATAAGCACTCTCTTGCCTATGAGAGCCGAAAACTCAGGGGTCCTGAGCTACTCTATAGAATTTATGACAAAGAAATGTTAGCTATCATGCATGCACTAGCCAAATTTCGGCAATATCTGGTAGGTACATGTTTTGTGGTCAAATCAGATCATAACATCCTCAAATACCTTTTGGAGTAGAAGGACTTAAATGAGAGGCAACAAAAATGGGTAAGATAAATACATGCCTATGACTTTGACATTGAATTTATAAGGGAATAACAACATGGTGGCTGATGAATTGTCTAGGAGGCCATCCATCTTTGCTATGACCGGTGTATCAGTTGACTGGAAAGACCACTTGGTGATGGAGTATGCGAAGGATCAGTTCGCTTGTCAGCTACTGGATGGACAGGTAAAGGATGATAAATTTAGGGTCATAAATGACCTCATCTACTACAAGGGTCGAATCTTTTTGGTCCCTGGATCAACCTTCAAGGCAAAAGTATTGCAGGCATGTCATGCCTCACCGTTGGCAGGGCACCAGGGGATCAACAAGATGTACAGGCAGGTAATAGAGAGGTTCTCATGGAAGGGCCTCAAGGAGGATGTAATAAAGCATGTAAAGGAGTGCATTACATGCCAGGTGAACAAGGATGAGCATACTCACCCAGCAGGACTACTACAACCGTTACCCATCCCAGAGCACAAGTGGGAAAGCATATCCATGGACTTCATCACCGGATTGCCAAGAACACAAGGAAAGGACTGCATTTTTGTGGTGGTGGATAGGTTGACGAAGTTTGCACACTTCTTCTCCATAGCCACAAACTTCAGTGCAACACAGGCGGCCGAACTGTTTTTCAGGGAGATTTTCAGGTTGCACGGTCTACCCAAGACCATTGTTAGTGACAGGGATAGTAGGTTCATGAGTACCTTTTGGCATGAGTTGTTTAGATTGGTTGGTACAGCTTTGACCCCTAGCACTAGCTATCACCCCCAGACGGATGGGAAAATCGAGATAGTCAACAAGTGGGTAGAAGGCTACCTCGGGAATTATGTAGCAGGGTAGTAGAAGGCGTGGGTCAGACAGTTGCACTTGGGAGAATACTACTACAACACCACCCAACACGTGTCCATAGGCATGCCTCCATTCATAGCTTTGTACAGCTATGATCCACTGTCTTTTGTCAAGATTGTTTTCGGTGACAGCAGGGCACCTATGGTACATGATTGGATACAGCAGAGCCAAGACATTCTCCAGGAGCTGAAGGATCATCTACAAAGAGCACAGAACCAACATAAGTTCCAAGCAGACAAACACGGAGTTGAGCGTACTTTTGAGGTTGGTGACTTCATCTATCTAAGGCTCCAACCATACAGACATGCTTCGATAAAAAGAAACAGACCAGAGAAGCTGCAACCACGTTTATTTGGACCCTACAGAGTTAGCAGGAGGATAGGGGCCGTAGCTTATGAGCTGGAGCTCCCACAGGGCAACAGGATAGACAATGTCTTCCATGTGTCATGTCTGAAGAGGGTCATCGGCCAACACATCACACCCATCAAGGTGCTACCTCCCATGGATGAAGAAGGACAACTTGTTTTGATTCCAGAAGAGATACTAGAGGTTCGAGAAAAGAGGCTCAAGAAGAGAAGCATCAAAGAGTACTTGATCAGGTGGAAGGATCTACCCATTGAGGATTCCACGTGGGAAAATGAACAAGTGGTAAGAGAGACAGGTTTGGAATTGCTTGAGGACAAGCAATTTCTAGCAGGGGAGACTGTAATGTCCCCCACCTCTTGATGAAGAGGTATGGAGGAGACTTAGTGGCCTAGGCATCCCCACTAGGCCATAGTCTCATGCTAAGGGGAAAGGTCAACCAAAATAAGGTTATATTCTTAAGTTGACTTAATGAAAAGGTGAAAAAGAGTTAAAAGATAACTCACTGAAGGAATAGAAGCGCTGGAGGAGTAACCCTAGGGGTTAACCTAACTCAACAGGAAATTAGAAGAAAAGTATAAATAGAAGGTTGGGGCGCATCTATTATTCATTCTGGATTTTGGTATTTGCTTGTTGATGCTCTTGAGCATACAATTTTGAGGGTTTTGATATTACAAACCCTAGTGAGCAGCTCAGTGGTGAAATATTCCACTCACCTAGATCCAAGCTTGGTCTCGGGGATGAAATACTCCACCCACACCATTCTACAACTATCATCTACCCAGAAGGATGAGTAGGCCATACCATTTGGATCAGGAGGGTCGTACCAGCTAAGGTTTTTCTACAGGGGTGCACCAGTTGTTGAAGAAGAGTTCGATCCAGCCAAAGGAAGAAGCTTGAGAGTTTTCCAACATTAGGGTTTTGCTTGCAAGCCCTTACTCATCAGTTTGAGGGATTCTTGGAGGAGTTATCACGTCCCTATCATTTACTGCAGGTTGGGACGATTTTAGGAGGAAGGGTACGATTTGGAGATTCAGTAATTCTCAGATCTAGGAGGCTATAGGCCATATTTGAGCTTGAGACTTCTCTCAAGTGCTTGTGGATGCTCGATCTATCATCTAGGAGAGTTTCAGATGATTCAAAGGGCCCATCCAGCTAGGTCGTACTATTGGCTATATTCAGGGTTTCAGGAGGGTCGTACCATCCCAGGGTTTCTGTAGTTTGAGGAGGAAGCTTCTGTGTTTGAGATTCATACTTTAGGAGGAGGCTTCTCTTGCCTTGATCTATCATTGGGGAGGATTTAGCAACATCAGGAGGTCTATATCTTTAGGAGGGTCGAACCCTTGGTGTCCTTGTCTTTAGCAGGCCATACCAGCAATCATCAGGGTTGTACTAGTGAATAGAAGGGACGCCAAAACCCAGATCTAACAGTTGAGCGTTCATCTTCTATTGGCAGCCTTTGGGAGGCTTGATTTGTATCTCTGGGAACATTTTGTATACAACTCTAGTATTATCTTGAAGCCATCTATTCATATATGCTTCACTATTGTATCAGGTGCTTTCTTTCCTATAATAAATTTAGCTATTTGCTTATGGTTCCTATCTTGTGTATTGTTGATGATCTTCATATGATGACAATGATGTTTATATGAATCCATGGTTAAATAACTGAATAAACTCTAAGGCCGAAATATTCATGTCAACCTGCATACACAACCAATAAGAATCAAATCAGGGGTTAGTTAGTGATTCCAAGAATTTTTTTTGGCTTGGGATCAATACAATGGGGCACTGATACAACTTTGGAAAACTTAAGAAAGTATTTCTAGAAGACCACTATGTGGTCATCCAATAGAGCCATTATCAAATCCAAACTACCAAACCAATCCCCTACTTTCAAAGGTGTGGAATGAACCATCCATGCTACTAGTTCACTATTGAGATGACCACCTTAAGCATGGCCATGTTGCTTTCAGGCTTACAGTGAAGTGTTGTAGCAATCCATTCACTTACAAAACTGTGGGTTGCACCGGTGTCCACTAAGGATGTCACCTTCAACCCACTTATAGTTGCATCCACAATAATAATAATAATAATAATAATAATAATCTAATTTTAAGATTACGTCTACCACCAAATTGGTGTATGAGACCCCCTTGTTTGTGGGACAAGGGACCCCCTCCACCCAATGATTTGACTGGTAAATTCTATGTAGGTATACATACCCTACCCCCCTCTGGATTTGAACTTGTGGCCTCTTAGGAGGAAACAGATGTTCTTAACCATTAGGCCCACTCAGACTGTATTAATAATCTATTTTTAAGGTCATAGCCAAGCCAGAAACCAAATTGGTGTATGAGACCCCCTTGTTTGTGGGACCCCCCAAATTGGTGTATGAAGGTATGAATACCATTCATACCTTCATCTTGCGAACCACATCCATGAAATTCTGCCACAAAATCACCAAGACCTACTGTCAAGGTGGTTAGAACCTCCAAATTTTCCTTTGAGGGCTCATTCAGTTGGGTTGCCACTCCCAAGGATACAAGCTTCATCTAAACCATCATTTGCACTTGGAATTCTTCCAAGTTGGATAACTTTTTCTTCAAAGGACAATCAATTGCAAAGTGATTTTGGTAACAAAGAAAGAAAGCTACATTCTTACCTCTAGAATCAGATCATCTAGATTGCTTTATTGTCATAATGTTGCAATCATCTTAGGCAGCCTCCTATCTAAGCTAGTCCACCCTAGGAAACATACAAGCCTATACTTTGTCTGTCAAATCCTTCAATTTTTGAACCCAAGCTTCACCCGTGCACTAATCTACCTGAGCTTCACCACATGAGCCTGGTACAAGTGGCATATTTCTCAATACCACTGTTCCAAGTTCCTAGCCATGAATTCCATCTTGCTTTTCCATGACTCTTCCTCTATACCTCCCATGTTACAACCCAAAACCGAGTCTCCTTTCTAGGCACATTGAAAAGTCTACCCAAATCTCAAAGAATTGGGTTGCCTTGTTGCCTCAATCCTGCAACACACCTAAGACAACGAGAGCCTTCATCATTCCATTCATACACTATATTTTTTTTTTCTATACCAAGGAACCAATTTTGCACTCTTCCCAACCTTCAAGTCAATTTGCAGTCATATGCCCTACTCATCCCAAATCCTTCTAATTTGTTCAAGTTCACCTAGAAATATTGAACGATCCTCATGAGAGACTTTGATAATGCTTGTCATGGAAGTTTCACTGGTGAAGAGTGCCCAAATTTGCTCAAGTTAAATCTGTGACTAATTGTCATAGTAGTGAAGTGCACCAACTTCACAAAATAGTTCTAAAACTAATTTTCAAACAACTCTGATACCAACTTTCACCTAGAAATATTGAACGATCCTCATGAGAGACTTTGATAATGCTTGTCATGGAAGTTTCACTGGTGAAGAGTGCCCAAATTTGCTCAAGTTAAATCTGTGACTAATTGTCATAGTAGTGAAGTGCACCAACTTCACAAAATAGTTCTAAAACTAATTTTCAAACAACTCTGATACCAACTTTCATTGACCTGTAGTCTACCCATATTTTTTCTGCAACTTTGTTTTTCCCAAGTCATGCAACACTGCCCTCCCTTGGTCGCAGTAGCTTGGCCAACCTAGGCCCACTACAACTAGATTCATGCCTCTTCACCTAAGTTATACCCATAACTTTCCCTTAGGCTACAACAAGTTAGATGCCAAACCAAGTCTAACACACTTAGTTCATCCACCAGTCGACACATATGCATGCATCTTGTTGTTCCTAAGATTATCCTTAAGGCTCAAAGAATAATGTTAGGCAACATAAATATAAGTGTTTTGAAAGGTGTTTTTCTTCCTCGGTTATATAAGAATTAACTCTCAAATGAAACAACATAGAACAGATGGAAGGCATCAAATGTGGGGGAAACTTACAAAATTGTTAAATAAAATGAGGCATCAATACAAGATGAATATTACCTTGTTCACAGTAGAAGAAAAATAAAGAATGCACCCTTGAAAGGATATGAGATATAGTAATCCAAGTAGTTCAGAGGTCTTGTATTTACTTATAGAAAATGTAATAAAGAAAAGCTTCTTTGCTTATCAAACAACCCCATTTAATGGGATTATATACAAAGAGGTACTAAATCAGAACACTCAATTTATCAATGAATAACATAAAGAAATTGAGATATGGAATACAAGAGGAAAACATAACTTAGACTGCACAAAGATTGGAATCTTCTTGTATTAATTCTCACAAAAGGAGAGTTCTCTATATTACATTCTTTAAAGAAGCAACCTTTTGTTAAGTCTTCAAACCATGTATTTATACAAAAATGATCATCAACCCTAAGCGGTTGGAATTCTCCTAATTTGAAAATGTTAAATATTACAATATGTAAAATTTGAAGAGTTTCATTTGCATATTCTCTGTCTCTTCACCTGTTGGCAAAGACGTTTCTTCTTATTTTCCTCCAGCTCATAAAAATTTGGCCTCTAATCATGACCTGTTTAAATGGTATGCACACGTGTCTCGTTTGTTTCCATATGTGTTGGCTTTTCCTTGCTCGACACACTTAACACATCTGCCTATGAGTTGCACCATTAACATGGAAGGCTTTGTTGTGTAATTCGCCTTAATAGTATATAACTTATTTTCTATGGGAGACAACCTATCCTCCATTCTCTTGGATTCTAAAGATATAGACTGTAGTCATAGACTATGATTGACTATCCACTTATTAATATGGATAATTTCAATTTGTTTCAATTGCAAGATTGCAGCCCGAGCTTCTTCCATGCTTTGCCTTGAAATTGTTGAGTTTATATCAATTTTCCCTGAGGTTTCAAAGATACTATCTCTTTCAATTTCCAGTGACTCTTTCTCGAGTGAAGAAAGTGCTTCTTCACAAGATTTATTCACTTCCCAGGCTAACCTTTTACTTGCAACTAGATTGGCCTCCCAGGTTTTTTAGTATTATATCACCTTTGATTTGTTCTATGAAAGTTAGTGACTCTGGCTACTTCATCCTTTGTTGTTGATAAAACGAACTCCTAGAAAGTAACTCGAGCTATAGTGGCCTCTCTCTCCTTTATTCAAATAATATTTAAAGAATTGTCTCACACTGACAATAATTTTGAACAGCTTCTACTTTTGTAAAAAGGTTTTGTTGTGTTGATTCTAGTTTCTCGCGCACCTCCAATGCATGGGCTTGAAAAACCTCCATATCCACTGCAATGTTCTCAGTCAAGTCTATTTTAGCCTGTAGTTGTTTGACAAACTCTCCCTGTTGAATGGCCAATTCTCTACTTGCCTCTGAATTTTTATGCATTTCATCAAGACTGATTTCGAGTTGTTGAATTTCCTGTCTGTCATGGGCTCTAATCTACTCAAAACCCTTATTCATTTCCCATTTCACACCTCTATCTCCACAATTCATTTGGTTTCATATTTCACCAACAAATTTCTCGCTTGTTCTCCTAGCTCCCAACCTAACACTCCATTTTTGTGGAAAAAGATCCCAATGTGCCTGCCACTTTGTTGGCCCTCAACCAAGTTTTGGAGAACCTTGGTAGTGTTTGACCACTTTTGGGACTTCGACAGTGTGGTTGAAGATGGAGCGCCCAGGCATAGTGGAGATCGCGGGATCTCGCCCACTTTTTTATAGGATTTTTGGGTTTAGGGATTATATAACAGGTATGGGAATGTCGGCACATCGTTTTACCCATGCTTAGGCCCCATTTGTAAATGCATAAATAAGTAGCTAGGCATTGCAAGAAAGAGGCACTAGAAAATTTTGCTCATTTTATGATGAGTATTTCGACTCTCTTGTGATGTTATGTCATGGATATTGCAACTAATCTTGAGTCTCTCAAATGTCATTTTATGTCACGTGGAAACTACGACAAATTTGAATTATCATTGCAAGAGCGACGATCGTAGGGAACTTCTCTATATTTCCAGAAAAAAAGAAATATCGCCGCTAATACGACAATATAAAACCAAGAAAACCAACATTTCCTCTAATCGAGACGCACTATCATGGACGATGTGATTGCTATTACATAACAAATGCATCACAGAATTTAGTTGTCATCGCTATGACACTTTTTGTTTATATAGAACTATGTCACAACAATTCTGTTGGTTCACACTTTTGGGACGCACTTACCAGGACGCATTGGACCCCACATTGTTTATGTAGCAAATTCACGTCATGTAACAATTTAAGTTAATGTAGTCACTCTTTGCACAATATCATGCACAACAACTTCTCATTGTTTATGTATAAAGGCCGCAATTTGTTATAGCTCACACTTGGTGATTTATTTCATTTTGACGGTGAATAACTCATTGTTTATATAGAAAATTCATCACAAAGAATTTGTTACTGCCAGACTTAAGTACACCACTTTGGTTGTTTATATAGAAAATTACCATAGTGTATGATTATCGTCAGCAAGTGAAACCAGTACATTTATTTAAAAAATTAAAAAATTATTTTAGGCCACAATTTTAATATTGATATTACTGCTTATTAATATTACCATACCCTCCAAGTGGAACATGGTTTCTCCTATAATTCCTTGGATAATGGGGATAAGTCTCAATGCCTTGATAATGTGCATGAGAGGACACTAAATCCCTTAGGCTCTAAATGAATCCTTCAAGGACCTACAAGGGCCATGGACAAGGCCACAAAACCACAAAACATTCCCTATATAATATATATTATGATTATAGTGGTAGGTGGATGCCATTAGAAGTCGAGGGAATTAGGACCTAAGTTAACATTCTTTATCTAATAAAGCCATGATCAGGGCCTCAAACTACAACATAGTTCCTTTTAAGTGAATCTTTGTCATATAAGTAGGATATGGGTATAATAATGAGCTTTTTCATAGTAGTGTAGGGTCTCAAGGACTTTATTATAACAAAGGGAGGGAGGACAATAAGGGCCTTATTCCATAAATGGATTTGTAAGGCTCAATATCCATGAACATCACCTTCAACATAATCCCTTTAGAGGAAATATTTGGCCTCCAAGTTGAATATGTGTACCATTATGAAATATTTTGCACTAGGTACATGTGTGTTACACATCAAAATTGCTCGTTGCAATGATGGCTAGTGTCATCGTTATAAATATTGTAAGTGTCGCATATTGGTCGCAAGTGTCACAAACATCATATTGCCTATGTCGTCTCTCTAACGACATCATAAGGACACTAAGACACCTCAAAGACTAGTTTTGAAGAAGGAAAATCAATTGACAGAGGAGTACAAACCTTGTGCCACTGAAAAAACCACTAAAATATCATTTTTTTTTAGGGGTGCTCCCCTACCTATTGAAAGTGAGCGTTGGTGCTCTGTACTCCCTTATAGAGGAACATTCCAGCACTTTGTGCCCCTTCTGAGGGAGCACTACTCTTTTTTGGGCAAAATTTGATTTGTTGGAGGAAATCAGGGGACAATCCCCTCAATATTTGAAGGTAGTTGGGTTCGAATCTTGGGTCAAGGCATGATCTTAGGAGATATCCACAACTAAAGGAGAGGAATCCTCAACTTATCCCAAAGATCTCTCAAGTGGTTAGGCCTCTCCAAGCCTATAGAAGGAGGTCTCCTCATGGTAGAAGGATAGATGGAGATTGAGAATTACACCAAAATTATGATCCCATGAGTGATATGTCATCAAAGCAATCAATGTAGATTACTTGAGCAAAGGGGTTGGACAAGGAGAAATGGAAGAGGTTGTTGCACCTTCATCAAAGGATTGTAAGTAATTTTAATTGTTCTTATCAATATATCAATGCTTGGCCTGTTTCTTTCAAACTTATGTTTGTTCCACATGAATTTGTCTTCAGTAGATAGATCTATATTTGAGCTAATTTTAGTAGAATAGGAATTCCATTGTATCTTTGTTTTTTCTGCAGGGCCTATCAAAAAGCTCATGATCGAGGCTCAACTTGGACTTTGTGTGGACAAACGTCGTTAACAATCTACATATATTTCTTCTTCTTCCTCGTATATTAGCTTGATTAGATCTAAAGGAATTTCAGTGTCCATAATGGAATTTTCTATCTTGGAGTTAGGGATCTAGCCTCGAAGAGGAAATCCACTTGTTCGTAAGGGGATTCTCCTGTAACAGAAATTGGTGACTCAACTAGGGAAGAGCTCTGATTTTTGTTTCCATTCTCAGATCTTGTTTTGGTCCTTTTCCCTTTTCTTGCCCTTCTCCATACTATCTTTGATTCTTATATTTGTTTAATTGCCTCTTTATTTCATCATGATCACCTTGATTTGTTGAGCTTGCTTGGAATTTTGTTTTTTTGAGTGATTTTCTGAGTTTTGAGAGCATAATGGTCCCCCTTTGTTTCTTTCAGAGCACTAGCGCTCCCCTTTAGCCTTACACAGAGTGTTGGAACGCTCTGGTGCCCCTGACACCAGAGCTCTATCCCTTTCTGTGAGGAATTCTCCAAATTTTTCATCTTCTGAAGTTGTTTCTTCATTTTGGCTTTGGATGAGGAGTTTCATCCTCTCATTTCATCTTGGTATTGGCCTTCAACACCCTATTTCTAATAATTGATCTCTTCTTGTTTGGGATTTTGGTGTTTCCTTTCCTTACTTTGAAGTCACTCTTCATCTTTATTGATTTAGAGGTGTCTTTCTACTTTATTCTCGTTTATCTGGTTGAGTAGAAACCTTTGTGAGGAATTTCAAAGATCTGTGTATCATCCCATTTGATCTTTGAGGTATTTTGTCCAAACCTTTTTTAATCTTTTGAGTTTATTTTGGTTTCATTTTGTAAATTTTTTGATCGTTGTCTTGCTTGTTAATCATAACAAGAGTGAGTCTTTGTTTGTAAAAATATTTCTTCTGATTGTCTGAACCTTTTTTAAAATCTGAATTACATTAGAAGTTTTGCATCAAAATTGATAATCACTCACACACAAAGTAGAAGGATACTTTTATGATTGTTTTTTAATGTTAGAAGAAGTTTTATGATATTTTTATCTTTAGACCGAATTTGAGTGAGAAACAAATTGATTGAGGACATTGCATCTTAGTGTTTGATAGTGAAAACAACTTTTCTCCTTCCCTTAAATAGGCATTCATCTAAAGAAACAATTTATTATCATCTTTTATGCATTTTTCAGGAATTGAGTTATAACACCATCAATTTCACTTTCATACACCTTTTGAGTAAAGAACAACTACAAAATGAACGCTAATTAAAAATGATCTAGAATGTTTTGTTTTTAGGGTTTTCCACCAACATTAGACTAGGATTAACACTTTGGATTAGGTTGTGAGAACAACTCTCCAAAGTTTTCAAAAAAACAAACATTAGCATCTTGAGATAGGGAGAGTCAAATCCAATTGTCGTATAGGATTTATGGGATCCCCCTCTCACACAGGGGTTACACACGAGGTCACATTCGGGAGAATTACAGAGATTATCCCTCCATGGTTCAACTATTTGTAGTGGTCAGATCGTATATTGAGAGTTCTTCTTGAGGCACAGCTGGTTTCATTTGGTATCGGTGCTTCTTGAACTCCGAATCCATTTGGGGTACTCTAGAGTTCTATCGATCCACTTGTCCTCAGTTCTCTTGAAGGATTTCAGATTTTTTATCCTGCTCATACGTTTAGACTGGATTGTTCACTGTACCCACCCAGGGGATGACTCTGAGTTGATGTCCTTAGTTGCCATAATCTTTAGGTACTTACACGAGGTGACAGTGAAGGGAAGTCTCATTTTACCTGGAACATACATTGTTCAAACTCACTCGGGATCCTTGGAGGGTAAATCCAAAATTAATGCATGGAAGCTTGCACCAAGGTGAAAGTCCATTAAGCAGGTCACCATTGTAACTGTTCCACCATATCCTAGCCCCTTCTTGACTTGATCACGCGATGTTGGATTTCATCACCAACTAGTATGGCCTTCGAGAGAAGGTTTTGTTTTCTTGGTTTGATTCCTAGATCTGATTAGTGCATGTTGTTTCTTTTTCATTAGTTGGCCATAGATTTCTTTTGTCGAATTTTCTCTGCCAACATCGACCCTCCACGTCGTTCGCGTAGGGTACAAGGACTTCCCCCAGAAAATATGGAAGAATATCCCCCTTTACCCCCTCATTCTATGGAGGGATCTCCTCAACAGAGCGAGGTCCATGATGTTATAACCTCACAGGAAGAAGTTTCCACTTCTTTAGAAGGTTTTCAAATTGTTACAGATCCTATGGAGGCTTTCCGCATTCCTGTAGGATATGAAAGGCGTTTTCTTGAGATGAATTCAGCCAAAGAACTTGTTGTCATTTATCCTTCTGAAATTCCGACCAGGCCTTCTTCGAATCCTCTGGTCGAAAACCCCCTTTGGACTTCTGATATAGTTCGAAGCCAACCTCACATGGTGCGAGATATTTACGCATTAGGAATAGGTGTTGATATGCCTGTCATATCCCAATTACCTGAAACATCTATTACCTATATCGTACCTTTAGATCACTTCACTGGTAAAACCGTTAGTTCTATCACTGGTACCTTTAGTGGGATTGATTTAACCACTCGCTCGACGACCTACGACACACCATTTAAACAAGACAAAGGGAAGATCACTAACAATTCTCCACAGGATCCATCACCATCCTCCGTTAGTCCTCCGCCCGTTAGTCTTTCGTCTGGACCACTCCATATCGAGAAACCTACGTTTAACTCTATCTTATGCCCTCCTAAGAGCATTATCCAAAAGTCTAACTTTAATCCTAGCTTACATGCCGCCCAACACTACAACATCGTTGAAGATATGGCTCAATCACCGTGTGCTATGTATGCGTTAGAAGTTCTACAACACTTTCCTAGTCAACGTAGAACGCTCTTGGATGCTATTGTCACTTTTGATCCTGAGTCATCTAACAATATCATGTTTAACTTGGATAATTTTACATCTTGACTCTCTCACCAACTTGCTTTCCAAGTTGATGTTGTTCACAATCAACAAATCCACCGAACTATTCTAGATGAGGGAGCCTCAACTTGTGTCATGTCTCTAGCCTATTGGAAAAGATTGAAATCACCCACAATTAATAAATCCCCAATGATGTTATGTGCATTTGATGGGAGAGGTTTTCATCCGCACAGACTCTTGGAGTCCCTGTCCGTCCAATTGGGCAAAAAAACTGTCTCTGTTGACATCGAGGTGGTCGATGCTCCCCTCAATTAAAAATTGTTACTCGGAAGAAGTTGGTTCTATGATATGATCGTTGTTGCTTCGTCAGTTTTTCGATGTGTGCAATTTCCTCATCAAGGCAAAATTGTCACCATCGATCAGTTGGATTTTTGCACACCTGATGCTCATGCTCTTGCTACCAACAATATTCCATTCTTGGGAGATAAAAAAATCACATATGAAAGCGTTGGTGTTGGCTTGTTGAAATATTCTAGCCTCATGGGTACCTTCCCTACACCACTTCCACCCACTACACATCATATTTCCATGATCAATATGATTTCGACTAGGGTTTATCAATCCTTGGAATCATCTGACCCTTGGATTGTACCCATTCCATTGGAATTCGATGCACTAGGTGACACCATGCCACTTAGTCCAGCCAAAACCTCATACGTTTCCATCCAATCTGCCTCTCCCTCTTCGAATGACCAACATCTCTTGGCACCCGACACTTATTCAATACCATCATGGTTAAATTCCTTGTCGTCTGCAATCGACTACATTTCTCAAATTTTTCCTTTCGATGAATCTATAATGGAAATGCTTAGTCTCAACAATGTACCTTGGGATGATAGCCATCATCGGTCTTGTTTTCTTCCACCTCTCGAAGAAATTCAAGATGACATACACTATGTCTTCCCTCTTTATGTTGTCGGTCTTCCGCAATCTCCCATCCTCACACAAGATACTATTTCTGAGGGGAATTTGGGCAACATATCATCTATGATCGTTAATGATATTTCGATCAAGGAAGGTGTCATGGAAAACATTAACCTCAGAGCTAATTTCTCACCCGAGGAAGTGGTATCTTATACCATTTTATTTAAAGAATTTCATGATGTCTTCGCCTGGAGTTACGAAGAGATTCCTGGGATCGATCCATCGGTCATTGTGCATGAGATTAAAACCTACCCCGGTTTCAAACCTGTTTGACAGAAACTCCGCCCGATCCACCCTAAAAAGACTGCGGCTATTAAGGCAGAGGTTGAAAAATTATTAAAATATGGCTTCATTTATCCTGTCCCCTTGACAGAATGGGTTTCCAATATCGTTTCGGTTACTAAGAAATAAGGGACCATTCACATCTGTGTTGATTATAGGGATCTTAACAAGGCTTGTCCAAAAGACAACTACCCAACACCCTTTATCGACCATATTATTGATAATTGCG
>SNQJ01S0197950.1:0-17232 GCA_010110895.2 Picea sitchensis
TTGATGCCCAAAGTTGTAGAGTGTATTAAGGATTTGTTAAAAGTTATTAAGTGAAGATTGGTTCCTAGCTAAGTGTCAACCCCAATACCCCCCCCCGGCTTGTACCAAATAGTTGTTGGGTGCTCAAGAAGTATGGCAACAATGCCTACCCTAGCTCCACAGGTCAACCCAAGGGAAAAAAGTACTCCCGGAAAGGACGTTGAGCGCCACGCGATCGTCTCCGGCCTATCACCTTTCGTTGCTTCCTTTAGTCCTCGTTTAAATGGAAAAGTTGGGTTAGTAAAAGGTTGCGTATTAAGTCTAATTTATTTTAGGCCTATGGACTAGGTTAAATTAAGTTAAAAAGTGTGTTAAGGCAAGATATTGCTTGCCAAAAAGTGTGTATTTGGATCAAAACCGAAATTTAAAAGTTTGCCAATGTGAAGTTCTTAACCATGAGATAAAGCTTGAAAGGAAAGTAAAGAACTTGAACAATTGCAGAAATGAAAAGTAGATTGTCTTAAACCATTCACATGTCCATATTACTTGCAAAATAAAAGATAAGTACTTGAAAGATTATGAGTGAACTAGCAAGTAAAAGATAGATGAAACATAAAATAGATTCCTATGCCTCCATGGGCCTAAACTAGCATTAGTGTATTGCACCTACTTCTAGATAATTTTAAGCCATTAAGCATAAGCACATTAGAAGTAAAACACTAAGCTAGCCCAACGATTTTGGGGGTTGGCTAGGCCAACTTCACTCCAAGGTGTAGGCAACAATTAGAAGGTAATGTTTTGCAATAAAGAAACTAAACTAGACAAACCACTTACAATGGCACAAGGTGGAGGCAAGTCTTCCTATTTTGTGCCAAAGAGGGTTGGAAAAGAAATAAATGACAACTAAAGCAACCTAGCCACACAACCTTGTCCTAATGACAAGTGGGGAAAAAATAAAAGAAATGCAGAAAATTAAAGAATGATCATAGCTTTACGATTTTGGGGGTTGGCTTAGCCAAACTCACACCAAGATGTACGCACTAAAACTAAAATACAATAATAGAAAATTAAATACAAGAATGCAAGCCACTTGGGGACCCCCTTTGGGCTTGCTACAATGCTAGAAAGATGAGAGAAAGGTTGGGTGTTGTTACCCAACCAAGGGATGGCTTCCTTGTGTGTTTTATGGCTGAAATTTGGCAGCACTTCCCCTTGATCTAGCGAGAACCTGCAAAAAACAACAAGTTGTTGCTTGCTGGAAATGTTGCAATACACACAACAATGTTAAGAAAATTTATGTTTTTACACAGAATTTTTTTGCATAAAATTTCAGCAAGTTTAATATATGAAATGACCTATTCTAGAGTGTTAGCAATACCAAAATCTGAATGTTAAAGAACATAAAATAGAAGGAGAAAAGCTAAGAGGCTCAAGTAGGTTATGAAAGAAAGCTTCCAGCTCAAAGCTAGCCTTACTAGCCCTTGAGATAACCTGCAACTATTGAAGCAAACCATGAGATAGGAGAAAATGTGAGTGAAATAGACAAATAATATAAACTAATTTATATCATCAACTATTCAACTCACTTAGATCAACAACTACACTATTGCAAAACCTACTCAAGCAAACTAGTTTACCTAAGAAATCTACTCAATATCTCATAAAATGCTCAAAGAAACACTATCACCTCAAATAGATGGAAGCACCAAGACTAATCTTTGTTACTTCAAAGTCCTCCAAAGCCTTTTTCATTAACTAAGTAGGAAGTTGCAACAACTAATTGCTACAAGTTCCTCTCCAAAATGAGAGCAAGAGTGAGTGAAAGCAAGATGGAAAGATGAGAGGAGTGAGGAAATAATTTGGTAGCATAAAAATAGCTCAAGAGATGGTGAAGAAATGAGGGAGGGAAAGCTCTTATTTATATTTGAGAAGACAAAGTTACCCCTCTTGGATGAGTTACAAGTGTCACACATCAAGGAAAAGTCACTTTTATGGTTTTGGTAAGTTAGGGTTTTGGTAAATGAGTGAGAGGGTGAGGTGTAAAGGGGGAAAAAACATTTTCCTATGGTCAAACATTAATTTAGACACCAACGGGGTCGAATTTAGGGTTTATGTGGTTTTTTTAACTTAAACTTTTTAATTCCCACATGTCAATTAGTTAGGGAACACCACTTTAAGTTGTTGGTTAGATAAGGGGGTCTTTTAAGTGGAAAATTACCTTTCCAACTTAGGAAAAAGGTTAATAAAAGGTTTGGGTAGGTTAGGAATGGGTTTACTCATCATCTCCCAGCTTTACTTTACTCACTTAGCTCATAATTACAAAAAATGACATTTTTACTATGTCATGACTAGCAATTATAATTGGACTCCCTATGGACAAACCCATAGCAAAAGTTGTCCAATTGAGCTGGAACTTGGTCCAAGGGTGTAGGGAGTCTCATTCCATTTATTTTGAGCACAAATACCCCTAGAAAAGGCCAAAGGACCTAGTTTTTACATTTTTTATCAAAAATAATTAAAATTACCCAACCTTAGGAAATTTTAATTAATTAAAAAAAACCTATCTAGACTCGACGGAATTCCGCGAAACTTTGAGAGATGTCTTACATGGTCATTTACAACATTCCTAAACACTAGCTACCAGAATATGAGACCATTAGAACGCCTTTCACCACTTTGGAGGAATTCTTTGTGGGAGTGAAAAACTCAAGGGAAATTAATAAGACTGGTTAGGCCAAATTAATAACCTGAGGAAAGAAAATACTCAGTGAAAGGAACTCCTCTAATGATGAAATCCTAAGGTAACTAACCTAACTATGATCCATTACATTAGTATCCCACGCAGGAGAGTGGAAATTCCATTACAAAAATACGTGTTGAAGGCCAAAACATGCCTTGTAAAACCAGGAAGTCTCTGACTTTGTAGCATCTGATGATGCATATCTTCATGGTACATGGATTTTACCCCCTAGTTGAATAGGCAGTCAACACTACCTACAAAGATACTTTAAAAGAGCATGAACATTAATCGAAATTAACATGCAATATAAAGATATCAAATGTAAATAAGCAATAAGATCATAAATCAACCTAGCTCTCCTAATCTTACCCTACTAGGAGACAACTACTCTTTGAGGGCACACATTAACAATTCTAAGCAAAAGCACAAAAGAAAATTATACCTCACATTCGGAACAATGACATAGAAATTTCACTCATGAAAATGGTACACCAATGTAGCCTCCAAAGCCTTTTATTCCAATATTGAATGATCAACAATAGCAAAAACACAACAAACAATTCTTCCCAAGCTCCAACTAGCCAAGCAAATGGGAGAATGCTTTCATTTATAGGGAGAGGGGTGCACTTCCCAAGGAGGGAGGACGCACCACTTGGTAGCAATTGAAGTGCCAAGTGTGAGAGGTGGAGCTGCCACCTCTCCTTGAACTCTCAAAGATCGCCACATGTGATCAAAGACTGGGGAAGAAGGGCACCACCTCTCAAGAGGTAGGTAGCCTTATCTTGGAATGAGCCACCTCTCCTCAAGAGGGGTGCACTTATTCTTGGTGACAAGTCAAAACTCCATCAAACACTCCAACAACTCACCACTTAATTCTCACTTAGGTGCCAACAAGGCCTAGTGAACTCATTAGAGGATGATATAAGTCAAAACATGACTTCGACATGTTACCCAAAAAAATAGCCTTTGCTGATTTTTTGTCTTTTATTTGTCTTATAATGAACTTTTGTGAGTAAAATTAATTTTAAGTGATTAAAAATCACTAATTTCACTCACAAAGTGGGCACATAGGTATAGTGGGTATTTTGAGTGTGAAAACGAATACCCCCAAGGCATATAATGCCTCCCAGTACCACTTTTTAACTTATGGCTTATTTACAATTAAAATATCCTATTTTGCGGGAAATTTTTTATTAACTGAAAACATTTAAAAATCCTAGGGGGGACTTAGCGCAATTTCCATATCACTCAATATTGATGACTAGCATGGTAATATACATCAGTGTTACCAACATCTCGATAATATCTCAATGTTGGCAATATTATCTTCAAAATCAGTGTCGGCGATATTTTCCAATATTCTCATTCTTACAACATTGTTTTTCATTTTTACGACATTTTCTGATATTTTCCGATATTTTCCCCGATGTTGCCGATATTTTCATTTTCAGACCCTTATTTTGCTGATGTCAATGTTTGCAACACTAATATACATTAGACACTAGACTTAGATTTTCCAAGCTAAGGTCTAACCATCAGTACATACTCCAACTTTGAAGGAAATGAGTGAAAAAGATCAAAAATTATATTCAAGCAAGGAATAATTAATAAGTAAAAAAAACACTCTAGAGTGATGTACTCATGATTAAGTCTCAGGAGGTTAATCCTTTTACAAATTTATCATGCCAGATTCATCTTATTATAATGCCCCATGGAGGGATGGAAATGCGGTATAGAGAAGAAGAAGAAAATTTGGCCATAGTGATCGGTTGGACTTCTGAACTCTGATATTGAACACATCCATGTTCAATATTTGGCGGCTCAACTGCAAGTCCATCCTAGTGCAACTTGGTGGGTAATAGGGACACTTGTGGTATAGGTCTGGTTTACTAGTTGGTAAAAAGGCAGGGTCATACTTCCCTTATTTTCTTCTAATTGCTTCAATTTTCCTTGCCCTCCATCATCACCCCATTTTATGTATCAAATGAAGGTGAAGAGCCAAATAAGTGGGCTCATTAGTGATAGTCTTAAAACCCCATGCTCCCTATTTGTTCATGCTTCAAGTCACATTCATGGCACACCTCTCATGTAGTCTCTCGTGAAACTTGATAGGATCTAAGTTCTAACACACTCTTTGTAATGTTCCTAAGCATTGATATTGTTGAGATTTGGATAGGAAAGTGGTCCCCATGTGCTTATGAGTCTCTAAGCACAAAGGGGGAAGACTTTTACCCTCATACTGGCACACCTCTCAAGTAGTCTCTCGAAATCCTGATGATTCAAGCTCCCAAATGCCACTCTTCAAATGTTCCACACTGACACAGCCAGATTACAGGAAAGATCCCACAATGGAGTCTCTGCCACAACAGATTCCACTCACAGCCTCATATTCCACTCAACTTTGTCCATAGTTTTGGTCACGCAAATGCCCTGTTCACACCTCCATGTCACATCAATACACCAGAAAGTGTTTCTTTAAGAGAGATGACTAGTTCAAATCATCTGTCTGATAGACAACAATTCCACCACATCTGTCCTAGGCCCTGTTTATAGCCCATGGTGCTACTATCTTCAGTCCAGACCATGGCAAAGACAGCTGAAAAGCCATGAGCAGGAAGAGAATATTCTCCATGGGGTCCTGTCCCTGAGAGTTTGGAGCACAAAGAGTCTGTGCCCAACTCATGAAACTGGTCCATCATCCTGTTCACACCACCAGAGACAGAGGCCACCCACATCATTCCTTCTCGTGATGTTCACTAGGAGAGAAATACTTGTCAGATCTGGTTGAGGTATGATGCATTGGGAGAGGAGAACTTGAGAGCTAGTTTCCGTGGAGAGATAGAATTTCGGCCAGTTCGCTTATTTACCTGCGGATCATTTCTGCCAGGAGGAGGGCTTACATGGGTTGAGATGACTGGTACCACCCTCGGCAGCGTGATCCGGCTTGGAGGTTTTGAGCTCCTCCACAAGCCTGGAGAGGCAAAGACAGAGAGGACATTCTTTGTGGAGGGATTTCCTTCATTAAATGCGAGAGCTTAGCGCTTCATTTCAAGCAGTGTAGGGCAACAAAGGGAGAGGGCGAACCACAGTTTGGGCACTTATTTATCTGGTTCTTGTGGCAAGGATTTTGAGGAGCTTGCTATGTATACGTGTTCCATTGTATTTCATTACTTGTTGTATCTCTTGCTTTGATCATCATTATATAGACATATATCCCAAACCGGTTTTCCCCTGGGGGATTTATCCAGTATCACAAGTTGACCAAAAATACCTATTTCAAATTTATGCATGTTTAGAAGTGTAGATCAAAATTTTAAAAGTTCAAGATCTAGAGGTAGTGTTATGTAGTTTTTATTATATTGCATAAAGCTAACATTGAGACAAGAAACACTTGCAAGGGCACCTAAAAGAGCACTTAACCTATAAAACATTGAGAAGAAAGTAAAATGACCTGCTTGTTGTCCCAAACAAAGAAAAGAATACAGCCAAACAGCTTGAAACTTAGAGCCATACTAAATTTAGGGACAGACCTTAGATGGAAGCCCCATAGGACCTCGTAATTTCAACATGGTATCGTGAGCCAAAGGTGGCTTCTTAGACTTCGTCGGGATTTTGGAGCACACTTTTGGGCAGTTTGAGAAGGTTTTATATCAGATTTGCTATCGCTTTGGACAGCAAGTTTACAAATTCAAAACAAGGTAAACTTCAGATTTGAAGGCACCTCTCTTTCATTTCCAGTTGCACAACTCATGGCATATTTTGGACAACTAGTTTACAAAGGTGGACACAAGGCGCATTTGTTGGCTGATTTTTGACTTGTGGACGCCTCTTCTGGCCACTACGTGTGACTGTGAGTGAGGTTGTAGAGATTACCTCTTTTCACACCTAGAGATAGGAGTGAGGTCGTGGATTCGCTGTTCTTTTCACACCTCGCTTTGGACAGGAGGAGGCGTCAAGCCTTTGCATTGGGAGCATCGAGTGAGCACAGTTGGCAGACAAGTCAGTATCTCAGATGCGTGCAGAGGACAAAGGCTGGCTAGCAACCGGTCTTCATTGAAGGCCGTGGATGGTTCTGGCCTTGGAGGACCTCGAGCTATGGGATGAGCCGAGGTTGTTCCTTACCCATTCCTGTTACTGCCCCTGTCTTGTTGGCATATTTCAAGAAGAGGAACAACAAGGCTAAGAGGACTATTTCTGATGCAGACCGGGATCATATTATACCCCTTATGTGATCTGAAGGCTCATGCATATCATATGTGGACATCTTTATGTAGCCTTTACGAGCGCTCAAATGAGAACCAGAAGATAGTTCTCCATGATCGACTCAGGGTCATTCGGTGATGTTCGAGGATGAGCTCTGACTTCATTCCTTGGTAGATTCACCTATCAGACAAGCTTGGAGCGTTTGGCCAGGTGGTGGAATCCCAACTTTGGTGAGGCAAGCTATGATAGCTTCACCAAACCGTGGGGTTCATTTGTACGTGGCATTGTTGCTAGAGAGGCCTTACCCACATGGAGAGGATGTGGGATGAATTCACCCAGGAGGAGATTAGTTTGCGCCTAAGGCTTCTAGGATGTTAGCTAAAGAACAATGATAGCTTGGATGAGGAGCTTGCTCTTTGGACAAAGGGCAAGAAGAAGACTCGGATCGTGGAGGTCGAAGGTCCCAAGTTTAGCCGCTAAAGAAGGAGTGGAGGAGGAGCAGAGTAGTAGTGGTCAGGCAATGTGGAGAGACATGAGCACAAAGTGAGATGCTTTGTTTGTGGAGAGATGCGTCACGCAGATGTTGTCCCAAGAAGAAGAAGAAGAAGCAAAGAGATGGGTTAGCAATGACAGCAGAGGAGATGGAGTTTAGTGATCACTTACGAGAGTGTGCATTCATTTCTAATTTATCTACCATTACACCATCCAACATCAGCTTGGGGAGACCGAGTTGATGAGGATCGACTGACTCACAAAGAAGCTGATTCAGGGAGATCGCACTCGTCCCCGGACAGTATTCAGAGGGTGACTGGGTCCACCCAAAGATAGCTAGCTGGGCCTAAAGCAAATGAGTAGACAGAGAGATGGTGCTACAACATCAGTGCATCAGAGGATGATGAAGAGGAGCAACAGGGCACCACAAGTAGGCTTGATCCTCACTTGGCTATGGAGACATGTAGATTAGGTTCTGGATCCACCTCAGGTGGAAGTGACTTGGCGAGAGGCTGCTGAGACTTTTGGTGAGAGACCAAGAGAGGGGAGACTCTCAGAGATTCCAAGAGTAGTGACTCGGCAGATGCCAAGAGTGAGACTCTTGGTGAGAGGCCAGAGTAGGAGGAAATCCTCAGTGGAGACCAAGGTGGAGATCTTCTGCAGGGATGCCTAGATCTAAGTGATCTTGGATAGATGGAGATTCACAATACTTATAGATCATACATATTGAGTAGATTCATGACAGAGTCCACTTCAAATGATCGTGTAAGGGCCAAACCATACTCACGAGCATGCCAGAGGGCAACCATGTCCATCAAGTAGGATCTGACAGGGTGACGCAGCACTTTCCCCTCAGAAGAGGGAGTGCTGGAAATTTGGATACCTTTGGAAAGGTGTGGGTCCCCATGTGCTTATGAGTCTCTAAGCACAAAGGGGAAGACTTTTACCCTCAAACTTTACTTTATGATTCTAATTTCACTTTGACTTAGGAGTTTTAAGTCAAAAAGTGAAATATGTCACTTTAAGTCATAAAGTGACAATTAAATCACAAAGTGGGTGAATTAATTGGGTTTCCTTAGTGAGATTATTTGACTAAGGAAAGTGGGTTTCCCTAGTGAGACTATTTGAGTTGATCTCACCCATTACCAGACATGGCTAGATCTAATCTAGGCCATTGATCTTTTAGGGTTGGTATGAAAAAGGCCAAAAGGAGGGAAAAGTGCATTTGGAGACTCCATTCTTCACTGAGATCAGAGGAAGAGAAGGAGGGTGCAAGCTTTGAGGAGGAGAAGAGTGCGCACTTCATGGGGTTTGAGCTAAAACCCTTGAGAGTTTGAGAGAGACCCTGAGCTTGTGGCTAGCTTGGTGAGTTCATCCATGGAGCCATAGCCATCCTTTCTTGTTCGGAGCATTTGCATGGAGGAGGGCGAATCTTGAGAGAAGGGGCGCACTTGTTTTCCTTTAGATGTTCACCAAGAGAGGAATACTGCCGACTGCTTGAGGTCCGATGCATCGGGAGAGGAGGTTTTGAGAGCTGGGGTTTCTATGGAGAGGGTAGGACTTTCAGCTGTGCTCATGACATCAGTAGATCAGTTTTGCTAGGAGGAGGCGCATGGGTTGAGATGACCGGTGAAGCCACCGGCAGCGCATCTTCTTGGAGGTTGAGCTCCTCGGACAGCTTCTTGAGAGGCAACATAGGAGGGGACATTCCTGTGGAGAGATTTGTTCATTTTGGTTACTGATGAGATAGGGTGCTTCATTTTAGTGCAGAGGGCAACAAGGGAGAGGGCGCACTAAGCTTGGGCGCATATTTCCTTGGATCCTTTGGCATAGCTTGAGAGGAGTTTTCTTTGTATACAAGTTCCATTGTATTTCATTACTTGTTGTATCTCTTGCTTGGATCATCATTACATGCATATATCCCAAACTCGTTTTCCCCCTTGGTTTATCAGATAGATTTGAGATTAATTGAGCATTAGATAGAAGACCAGAATTAATGATCATGACAATAGATGTAACCTTAGATGGCATCCTCATAGAACCTCAAAGATTTCAAATCGCATATCACGTTTTCCCTCCCTGTTAGATTCTCTCAACTCACTACTAAGGTGTTTTACTTCGCTTGGTGGCTCAGATAATAAGAAAAACATTTTGTGTGCAATGTCATACCATGGTATATAAGCAAACTATATACTATGATTCACAATGAACATTGACACTGCCATGAATAATTGCTGCATTTATTTATTTAAATATCATAAATACACTAAGAAATATCCAACAACCATGCACAACAAGGAAATGAAGAACCTGATGTGTATTTCTTGTAGGTGACCTTCTTGACTTCTGGGATTAAATGTGTGGAACTGATAATACTTTATTACTGATATATAACTGATGGAGATTGCCTTCTGCAATTTCTAAGGGAAATGTGTTGTAGTGGGCTGCTCACATGTGTGTAACAATCTAGCCAATAATACCCACGAAATATCAGATTTGCTACAATAGAAATCACCCTCTTCCTTTAGTAAATGGAGTATGACTTCACAAAATCATTACAGCAGTAATAGGGTCCAATCTTGGGCATAAAATCACCCCAATCAGCAATGATCCTTGTTCCCTGACACCAAGCAAGCAACTTCCAGCATTTACCCCCAAGGAAAATCGCCCCAATCTCAAGGGAATGCGCCCAGCTTCCAAAACTCTACTCCTATAACTGTTAATGCGTCCCCAGCTACTAATTCGACCTCCTTTTGATACCAGATTCGACCCAGCTATTTATTACTTCAACTAGCAAGTTAAAACTTGGCCCCAATCGATAAAATCGACCCTCCAAGTGAAGAATTAGATCTCAAGGGAAGATATGGCACAACTTCAAGAAGAACTCGTCCCTTTGTAGACAAACTTAGCCAACATAGAGAAATTTGTCCCATTGAGTAAACTCAACTGCCTCAAACAAGTAATTGAACCCTACTCACAAATATCATTCATCAAGATGCTATCACGAGGTAGATTCGACCTTTGAAACCCCAAATCGATCTTGCAAAGAAGCTCAAACACCAAATAAAAAAACCCAGCTGCAAATGAAGCACAAATAGTAAATTTGGATTATCTACTCCATGAATTGGCTAGGATGGATAACTTTCACCATCGAATCCAATGTTCATCGAGGGTTTCCATCCTCAGTCTTCAAAAAAGATGCGAGCCTCTGATTTCAATTTCAAGAGACAATAATCATCAATGAAGAGAATTCCTTTTCCTCCTTTATATTTCCTTCCATTGAGCTCATATCGAACAAGTTGTAGGTTGGCAAAGCCCTACCCAAACCAGACAACTAAGAGAACACCTACCCATCAATACCTTTAGATAGGTATTGTTGTTACTTTAGAGGTGAAGTGATCACCCTGTTGGGGAATCCTGGTGACCGCCTAGGGGAAATGATATGGAAAGTGAGATGATGAGATGAATGCCCCTACAATTCGAGTTCCTAAGTGGAGGATGGCTTTGATGGACATCGCCTCGTGGCGTTTTAAGGTTTCTAAGTCTTTGAGAACTTGCGGAAAGTGTTTGTACCTACCAAAGACACAAGAAAAACCAATCAGATGAGGTATATGTTAGTGGACGAGCAAGTTGCTTGCTGTCCTATTTGGCAGAGTCAAATGTGTACACATATATAGGCACAAAATCAATTACTTAATCGCAGAAATAACCGTCAAAAGCATCAAGTATTTGTTGGGCAATGAAGCACTAAACATGCAGACTAATTCCCAATATTTTAGCACAAGCTTTGATGGTGAACTAGGGCTGCAAAAAGATGTTTTCGGAGTAGCCAAATGGTCAGTATAAGTTTTCAACAACAACAAATTTTACCCCAATGAATTAGCCAAAAATTTTCCCAACAATAGCCAACATCAAGTAGATTAACCATAACAACTTTCCAACTATTTCCAATGGTAAAAGAGGGAGAAATTAAGCTTGAAAAAGAAAGTTTGCAAATGCTCTAATGGTAACATAAGTTTGTAACAGTAGCAAGACATTCTTGACCAATCAAAATTCCCTAGTGGCTCAAGCAAGCGATTAAGGAAAAGAATTGATTCCACTTTGAACAAATTCAATATCTTGTAAAATCACATATTTCAATGTAAGCAATTTATTTCTCCAATGCAATAAAATATTAGTGCCTTGCCAAATGGTTATGGAGTCTTCTTGTATTAGTTTAGGACTACTAAATCTCAAGGTGTAAGCTATTTTACTCCATTGAGATAGCAATCCTAACAAGGTAAATTCTCTAGGAGGGTGTAAACCCTTACTCCTCCTAGCAACCTTTGCAATAGACTTTTCAATAAACAATAATGATAAAAAATGGGTGGAGTTTGTAAATCTTTATACCCTCCAAGGATCTAGCTAATAAAAAGCATGGAACAAGAAAGAAACCTTAAAAAGTGCATATTTCTCCTTACCAATTCCAAGAAAATGTCAAGACAAAACCCTAGTTACCAAGAAATTCTCATTACCAAAGCAAAGAGAAAGAGAATCCAAGAGTAGTGCACCACTTCCTTCCATAAGACAAGAGATAAATCATATCACAATAGAGAGAGAGAACAATTTTCCATTAGGGTGAAAAATTTCAACTAAGTATCCTTCTCACAATGGAGAGTTATGATGAAAATGAGATACAAATGATCTATATTTATACAAAAATGTTTTAAACATAGTTTTTCCACATAACTTAGGGTACAACAACAACCCTTATTTTGTCTCTTTACATAAAATAATACTTTTAATTCATATTTGCACATAAGTAAACCCTAAAGTAAGACATCACCCCTTTAGGGAAACCTTTAAGCCTTTTTTTGGCAAGTCATTGAGATTGGAGAAGGGACGCTGGGCTTCCAAAATCCATCTTCCAAGGTGCTAGGACCTCTCTCCACTAAATCAAGGTGCCAAACCTCATCATCACCACCACATCCTAGCACATGTGTGACGTCAAGCTGCAAGAAGGTGGCATTTTTCCTCTTTCAAGAAAAACACTTTAGGTGGTAGGGGCTAGGTTAGGTCCTCCATGATTCCATCTAAGCCTCCAAAGACATGTCTTTGTGATCCGGTGTGTGGTCCCTGGCATTCAAACTCATGGGTTTCAAGCCCTATGGAAGCCCAAACCAGGCTTGTTCCTACATAATCCTTTCTTTCAACAAGTGTGCCTCATTTAAAAGATGAAATACCCCAACTAGGGCTAAAAATCATATCTCACAAGAGAGTAAGTTGTGTGTTATGTCAAAATGAGGGAAAAACTCCTCAATATATATTGTATCATGACCTCTAATTAAAATTAGGTCATTACAAATAGTCGACAAGGCTACAAACCAAAAATCATATAGTTTTTACATTAAATTGTTAAATCAAAGCCCCAAATGAGCATGCTAAGCAGCACATCAAGCCCTTCTGAGGGAGATGTTACCCCTTTTTAGGGCAAATGCAACACAAAATGACAAACGTTGGCCTTCTTTGGGCCTCCCAATCATGCCTCACGTGCCAGCTGCCCTGTCAACCTGCCACACTCTCAAGATGACGCCAATGGCTCCTAGGTGATGTCCTCGGCCATCAAAGGGAAATGCCCCACCTGGCGGGTCAACTCTCCCTGGCCGGGCTCAAACAGTGTCCTGAAACATCCTTCTTCTTCTCGTGTGCAAAGCTCAATCAAGCACTATCCAGTCTCTGCCCCTGATAGTCCCAAATAACCATCTGATGGGATTCTTAGCCCCATGGAGGTCCAATCATCATCTCCCCATGTGTACTCCCGGCCCAACTGGTAATTGGCCCGCCTGCATGGTCCAAGATATCAAAAAACTTCACCCATGGCTCACACATTAGTCCTGTGGATCATAGCAATGTCAATCACGTTTCATCATTAATGTTATCAAACATGTGCATAAAACCCAATATATCATTCAATAGCTCAAAGATATTTCAAAGACCTACAATACAAAGTCAAGTAAAAGACCAAAACACCCTATTGGGATAGTATCCATAAGGAAAGGAGAGATTCCAAGGGGTTTCATCCAAGCCATAAAACGAGGTGATGTGTACCAAGGTATGTCCGTATACTGTAGAGGAGAGACGTGGATGTATGATATTGAATTGCGGGTGCCTCTTTGTGAAGGCGAAGAATTGCCATGGATGCAATTCTTCCAGTCTCATTGCCTTTATTCTTTCTTTCTTGCTTTTTTTTAGTGACCAACTAGAGGACACCACCAAGGCAGACCAAAGTTTCCACAATGTTACCCACTAGCACTTTCACTGTAGATGATAAGGCTGGCTCGTGATGAGACCCCTTCCCTTGGCCATGCAAATCAGTTGTCACCGGTGTCGAATCCGTGATGGTGGCACTGCCATATTGTTAGGTACCCATGAACATATTAGGTCGGCTCGTGATGAATCCCTATCCTCTTGGCTAGGTCTTGTTTTGTGAGTCATTTTCTCGTGTCCCTCTATTTTGCTAAGAGGCTCTATTGCCTTCTCTCGTAGAGAACCTCCGGCAAGGCATCTCTAGGTTTAATTTTTATGTCTTTTATATTTTACCAGCTGCTCTTACCTTCTCGGCCTTTAGCCCCTTCCCAATGAGATAGTGCAACCCCACAAACATATTTCATCCTAATGCCCACTAGGGGAAATGGGATAGATGAGTGGGAGATAAGATGTAAAAAGTGATATATGATGGGAGCGGACGATGGTCAAAACTCCTACCCCCCGGTGGAAAATCAAAACCTATGGGTACAGGCTTGCTAGGACATCCTGTCAATCCCCCCAACCATGGTCAAGTGGGTTAATGTAAGATCCAAGCAGTTGTCAGAAATAAAAGGAATTTGATGCATATATCTAAAGGTTATAATGATCAAAGGTGACACATACCATGATACCTGGACCAATTACCTCATGGAGCAAGAGCCTTTTCCAATACAAGACCAGGCCGATGGTGATGGATGCTAATGTTGCTGACAAGACAAGTTTGATGAAAGAAGAGAAGGGTGGGCCCTCCAGGGCTATGCTCAAGTCAATCCTACTCTCGGTACTCCATGTCTAGGACCTGTGGGCCTCAAGACATGACCTCCTAGTTATCCCTAGAAATCGGGGATAACAGGTCCCATTAATTTTTTATGAGAGACATTTCATTGTCCTTGGGATCCCTGGTCGAGCATCTAGAAGGTCAATCGTTTGGATTTTGTCTTTTTCTAGTTGTTGTCATCCTTATACACACTTGCAAACGTGAGCTAAGTCCGGCTCACTTAGTGTGTCCTTGGAGGCACAATGCCTAGGTTCACAGCCCACGCTGTCACTTTGACCGGAACCTCTTTCGTCTAGGCTGACTCCTAGGGAAGCCAAAGGGGGTAGACCTTAGTTACTATATGTGTTAGGTTCTAGGAGTTAATTTTAGTTTGTTAAGGTTAGAGGGGATTCTAATCCTAAGATGCTAAGGCAACCATGCAAGATGCAGGGGCTAGCGTGAAAAGCAAGCCTTTTCCCTAGGTCAACTAAGACTAGTGCCTAGAAATTGGGCAAGGGGTCAACTATGTTCAAGGGTGATTCTTTACAAAATATTACAAATTACTTACAATTTTACAAAAGAATAATTCAATGAAAGAATACCATATACAATTACTTACAATGATGAATGCTAGGATACAATTTATACAAAGCAAACTAACCACGTTTATCTTCTATGTGTGCAGGATACAAAAGATTAAAGCATCAAGACATATCACCACATATATGAGATCATCATCAATACATTATATCATCACAAAATTACAAATATTTAGAAGAGTTAAGCACAATTATTATGAATATTATTGAAGAAGATCCACACTCTCAATTTATTAAAGCCCCAAGTGTTTTACTAGATTAGGTCTAGGGTTTAATAGTTAGGCTTTTCTTAAGATTTACAAGTTTTTATTAGCTTTCACCAAAGCCTTCTTCTTCTTTTGCCAAATAACTGCTGGATGCTCAAGATTGTATGGCAACGAGGCCAACCCTAGCAGAACCAGTCAGCCCAAAACAAGAGTACTTCCCGGAGATGACACACACTTGGTGCGCCACGGGGCAGTCCCCTGCCACTACCCTCTGTTGTTTTCCTCAAGCCCCATTTTAGATGGTGAATATGGTGGTCTAAGGTACCCTAAAGTAATCTATTAAGTAAATATAATGATTAGGTAGACTTTTAGGTGATTTTTAGAGTGTTTAGGAGATTTTAAGGCACTTTTTAGGTGCAATTTAGTGATATGGCCGAAACTGTTATTAGCTTTATTAGTGTGTTGTTTTAAGCTTGATCAATTGAGTATATCAACACATGTAAAGAAAAATAAGAGATGGCTGAAAAAGTAAATATTATCACATGCACAACAATAGCTTGCTATGAAATAAGAGATCTATGGCAAGAACAACTTGCCTTAAATAGATGAAAGAAAAATTATGTGTTTGCCTACTTAACCATTCAACACTTTCCAAGCCCAAGTAAGTGGCTTCCAATAGATGTAAACAATAAACCAATGAACCAA
This sequence comes from Picea sitchensis, assembly GCA_010110895.2. Taxonomy (NCBI): domain Eukaryota; kingdom Viridiplantae; phylum Streptophyta; class Pinopsida; order Pinales; family Pinaceae; genus Picea; species Picea sitchensis. The sequence continues at coordinate 15,967 of SNQJ01S0197950.1, forward strand.
TTACTTGTTAAACACTTAAGATATTTGAAGCATTAGGGATTAAACCATGTGCAAAAGAAAAAGATATAAGAAGCTTGAAATGAAACTAAGCAATATCTAATTAGAGTATTTAGGTATGTTGCCCAATAGGCTTAAGATAATGAGATAGATATAGAAGATAAGCATTAAGAACATATTAAACCATAGATCACATCACATCATATCATAAAGTAAAGCATTAACACTTAGCCTTACCTATTTGGGGTATTTCTCTCCCAACTAGGTAGGTGATTAAGTTATATTTACATAGTTAGGTTAAGTTTCTTTGAGATCTTAGTTATTAGGGAAAACCATGAAAGAGGGGCAAGAAAGTAAGCTAAGCTACAATCTAATCTACAATCTAACAAGCAAACCCCACGGCCTAGGTTTGGAAGGTGCCCTCACCTTCAAAACCTCACGGCCAAGCTAAGAAGAAACTCTCAAAAAAAGGTGAAAATGCTAGATCTAGCCTACGTCCTACCTACCCCAAGGCTCATAGAAGAGAGGAGGCCGTACCACTTCCCCTTTTACACTATGAGCTTCAACAATCAAGCAAAAAGAAGGAAGAAGTGCACTATAAAGCTAGAAAATGAAATGGAGGTTTAGGAATAGCTACCAAATCCCTCAATGGGTCTTGAAGTGTTGTGTGTGTCTCTTTGGGGCAGCCAAAAACCTCCAACCAGATCTGATATACCTGCAAAATCAGCAAGCTTTGCTTGCTCGGATGGCTACACACAACCAAAAGAAATTAAGGAAATCCTTGCCCTTTTCGGGCAAGAACTTTCCACAATAAAAGATATATATATTTGATACAATTTTTTACCTACTTAAACAATTATATGCTAGCTGAAAATGAAATGAATGGACAACAATATTAGGAGATGAGCAATAGATATAGAGAATTGGAGTATGTGAGAGCTTCAAGTGACCCTTCTCCTAGAAGGAGTTCCCAATGAAACCCTAGAGATGAACTTGCAAGATCTCTTCAAACAACATGCATACAATAGACAATATGTTGATGTATTGAAATTAAATGACACTTGTATTTAACCAAACACATCAAGATATATAAACCAAATAGGCATACGCCCTATTATATCTACTTGGATAACACTGTACCTAAGATCTAGTGTTGCAAGCACTTAAAAACATCAATACAAAGTTACCTCCCATGCATAAGAAAAATAAGCATACGCCTTAGTCTTCTTGTTGTCCTCCAAAGTTTCTCCAAGCTTTATATTACTCAAG
>SNQJ01S0197951.1:0-17232 GCA_010110895.2 Picea sitchensis
TAATCTTAGTATTCCTTTATATGAAAAATGTGAAATGTTTAGCGATAGTTTTGTAAAAATATTCAAATTTCTAAGGATTTTATAAAGTTTCTATAAAATTTTGGCGATTTTATGGTAAAATAATTTTATTCTATCGAATTTGTATGAATCGTTTTTAGAAAAAATGGAAATTGGAGAATCCTTTTTTGGGAAAAACCATGGAAAATTAGCCCATTTGCAAAATTTAGCCCCTAAAATCATCTATGTCGCACACCACTATATAGTGCATGTGACTTCTGCAAGAGGGCGTTCCTTTTGCACCGTGCACACACATCTAGTTCACATGGATTTTGCTCCACGCATCTTAATTCTATCCCATGCAACGAAAATATTCAATGTGCATGCACTGTGCACCAAAAATACATCTGCTCCACAATCTTTGATCTGCGTAGTACCAAATTTTGGTGCGCACACTCGCGCACCATAATTTTCACGCATCTCCTCCATTTAGTGCACACAAATCCTTTGTTCAGTCAACTATTTTTTCCATAATTCCATTACAGAAAAATGGGGCTTTTTCTCAATTTCATCCAATTTTTATTTGGGCACTATGACTAAATTGTAAATTCCAAATTTGACCCGTATAGGCCTGAATTCTTCCAAATTAATCATGAAATGACATTAACTTCGTTGAAACAAATTTATCAAACAATTTGTTATCCGGCCCATGCAGACTCAATGTTGAATCTGGATCTTTGATACCACGTTGTAACATCCCCAACCCTGAGTTGAGTAATTCCACACAAAAGATCCAGACTCTGACACCAAATTAATTCACAAAAATTCTCTACATATGCAGAAAACTACGAAGAATAATAATAAATAATCAGAAACAACATTACATAGGAAAATCCATATAAAAAATGCATAATTGATTACACAACGTATAAATAAAAAACGCATTAGATAATTATCTTTGGATTGAGTACACCAACTGTGCGTAGACCTCCGACGTTCCTCCCAACCTTAGACTTGTTTTCTCATAAAATCAATAGAAAGTCACCCCCGAGCTAGGGCTAAAACTCCACCTGGGAAAAGGAATTCTGACCCAGCTAAGGTCTCTTAGACAATAAAAAAACTCAGACTCAGGTGCCAATTCTAACAATCATCCTACAGTTCCTCATTCCCAACATGTTTGTCCCACCCTAGGAAGTGTTCCCCTTCTCTACTCAATACTCCTTCGACTACCCCACTTCCATTCTAGGGCTTCAACAACAGGTCGTACATGAAGTCTTAGATCCCTATAGCTACTGCTTGGCACCTTGGGAATCAATTTACCAATATTTATCTCATGTGGAGAGAGTGCTCACCGGCCTAACAACCCGCTTCTTCAACAAACATGGGATTGACAACCCGCTTCTTCCACCTAATTCCCATTTTACTGGTTCTCTCCATATCCCAGATATTTTCCTCCATGGACACTCATGATGGCAACATTAAAGTATGTATGACATGAGAACAATGATGATCTCAATGTTGATGGAAAGAGTGAATATCCCCCCAAATACACTAAGGCCATACAATATATTTGCATGATTATAGCTAGACATTTTTCACCTTAAGAACTAACTTAGCTCCACTTGGTGACCTATTACCCATTCCTTAGGAACTTAGGATAAATACATATCCCATAATTAAACTTTTGGAAATATGATTAAAATATTTCCTTTAAGATTCCCACCTCTTTCCCATTCTAGTGGAGTTTTAACCCCCCGTCTCTTTTCGTCTGATTGGTATGCACACAGTGGTATGATTTTTTATTAATATCTAAGTGCAATAAAATTTTACAAAAATAGGTTCTTTGGCCTTTGTCGCAATTCCAGGCTCCCCAGCCTAATAACCATAGAGGGACTCTCACCTCAATATACATATATACAGAGGCTCTCCTAACCAAAGAATATCCCGACTACAAACATAGTCTAGGGCACACTATGAATCGATCCTCGTGCGCTTACTCAAGTGCACACAAAGCTATGAAATGGGTGCACACTCTTCCGTTGGTTCATGTGCACAAAAATCCTCGCGCACTTACTTAGGTGCGCACAAATCTATGAAACAAGCGCACATTCTTCCCTTGGTGAATGCAAGTTAAACTTGTGCACCCATGGTTCTCCATCCTATATGTACATTTACATTTACATTACAATTCGGGTTCAACCTAGGGGTATTACAAGTGACCTTTAGATCATAGATAAGAAATCAACAAGAAGTAGTAACCTACCCTAGAACATGATGGAAGATTCAATAATAGTCGATAACAAGATGATGAATGCCCATAATTACCAAGTTTTTATCCTACTCAAACTCCGCTAGGTATGTGCAGAACTATTAAGGGTTCAAGAAAGTAATCTTGTTGTTATTGTGTGTAATAAGTGGGAACCAGGATGACTATGTCAAGTTGATGGGCATGACATTTGTGAGTTAGAAGTATATTTCTATAGATATTTCTATCAAGAGTAGTAAGGTCAAATTATAAGTTATGGAATAAAATTGGGAGGTTCCAGTGGTGAAATTATAATTCTTGTAGGGAATAAATGACCATGTTTGAATCATTCTTGCATGCAAGTGGATAAAGTAGAACACAAAACTTAACTGATGATGACCTAGTGTCAAACTCCTCGGTATAACGGTCTTTAGAATGAGTAAGTTAAGCCAGATATGTGAAGTGACAATAGAACCGTGGGTAATGATCAATATGTACAATATAGAGAAAAGAGATTGTGAGTTAATCGTAGATGGACTTATTGACATTGCGATAATTTAATTTTGATATCAATGATTTAAGGCATTCTAGTAATGCTATTTATAGCTCATTATGGATTGCACTGTCTGGATAAGATCACATGCCTACAATGATGTGGTTGTAGATAATTGTGGCTTACTTGAAATTTTTAACTATGTACACGGATGACGAAAATATATGAAAAGATCTAGAGTATTATTGAAAGGTTGACTATACATACCCCGTAAAACATCAATCTTCTTGTTGTGAGATGATAAACTATAATCAAATATGATCAACATCTTGACAATATCACACATCCTTCATAGTATTTCATGATGACTTTTTGTAGAGTAAATCTCGACTTACAAACTTAACTAGAGTAGATCCATGTACTCAATGGTTGTTTTGATGCTCTTTCTTGCATTAGATGTGATATTTGGTATTATCTCTTATATTTTCATGCATACTAGTTCCTTTGATTTTGCTGCTTAATCATTATGGTAGTGTTCATGATGCTTTATTATATGCCATGTGTCAAGTTGATTGATCATGATGTTTTATTGTTTTACATATGTTGTGTGTTCAAATGAATATCATACTCATGGTGTTATGTAGTCTTATGAACATGCATGGTATTTAATATGTGGTGCCATTTTATTTATGTGGATGTAATGCTTATGATGACACACTGTAATTTCATCTGAGTTTTTGATGATGATATGATATTTTTTTATGATGATATATATTTTACAGAGAGTAAGATCTATTTAGCATCGTTGATCCTGATTATGGGGCCTAACTTTAAGGGGGGAAAAGGGATTCAAACCCATGACCTTCTCTTCTTGGGATAGCTTCACATCTCCCTCATAACCACTTGAGCTAACTCTTGGGGCTTGAAAATATGAAGCACATGGAAATGCATAGGCCTTAAGGGGTGGACTTTGATCCACTTATGTGTACATGGAGTCACAATATCATTTAATATATAATATCTTTAGGTGCAACCCACATGTTAAACCACTTACCTCGAGGTGTCCCCATGGCTCCAAGTTAAGTGGAACTCATTGGAATTGAGCCTTACCCAATATATATATATATATATATATATATATATATATATATATATATATAACAAAAGTATAATATTAAAAATAAGTAATAAAACATAAAAAATATTATTTTGCCTGCCATTTAATTAAAATATAACAAATTACATTTAATGAGAGCCTCACAAAACTCAAAAATGATAGTAGAAAGAAGAATTGTCAAATATATTCAATCACTATCTTCAATCCTTTAAATTAAGTTTATCACTATCACTTTATATTCTCAAAATAAAAGTTACATTAAATTTTAAGATTTTCCATATCTAGTTTTATGTGCATCATGGTTTGTATAAAAATATGAATATCATTTTATATTATAGATAGAAATTACATTAAATTTTAAGATTTTTAATATCTAATTTTATATACATCATGGTTTGTATACAAATTTAATAAAACCTCATGAGAACTCAAAAGGAAATGCTTAGTAGATATCATTTTTATATTATAAAATAGAAATTACGATAAATTTTAAGATTTTCAATCTAGTTTTATATATACATCATGGTTTTGTATACAAATTTAATGAAAACCTCACGGAACTCAAAATGCCAATGAAAAGGAAAGAATTATCAAATATATCAATCCACCTTTCGCACATATTATAAATCAAAGTTACATTAAATTTTAAAGATTTTTTAATGTTATTTTCTATACATCATGGTTTGCATAAAAACTTAGTCAAGTAAAATAGTTTGTGTTTTCTTATTTGTCATCATTTACTCTTTTTTCTTCTCGATCTTAGGCAAAATATAAATGTTATAACAACATATAATATAATATAAAAGGTGGATATTATGCAAAATATAAATGTCATAGCAACATATAAAAAAAATTATTTATATTTTGGTGCAATGACATACAATGCTATATTATGTAGGGAATCGGTACACTCCAAAAAAAACTTGTGGTTTTTGGAGAGCTAATACCCAACATCTAGCTCTCTCTCACATTATGAACATAGCAACTACTCCCCCAAATCCAATTCCCATTCCCATCCCCAATGCTAAATAATGACATATTTTCATTCACAACAGTCAACCATTTCACTTCAACATGAGTTATTGTGGTGATTTTCTTGCCCCTTTAACCGCAGGGGTTTTTTCCTTCGATTGCTACATGAATCTAGGACCCCCATAGAAAGCATTTATTACTTTGGAAATGAAGCTACATCAAAGTTGAAAATTGTATCCCTCTTGGAATTAGCCCATACATTAGATGGAAACATCAAAGATAAAAATGTGGTTGGAGATGTGAGAGTTGATCCCTTCAAATTATTTTTTGGACAAGTCCAACACCTCCAAAGTAGTTATGTTACTAAGAGATGTGGGTATTGGCCCTTCCAATTGGTTCCTAGATAGATTCAACCATCGTAAGCTTCTCATACATCCTAGCGGTATTCTCCTATGAAGAGTATTGTTGAATAGATCAAGAGAAAATTATCTTTCACATATGATGTTTCAGTTGATGAGTACATTAAGCATTTGGTATATTTGGAATTATTTCGAGGAGTAATAAATTTTATCATTTTCTCCTAGAAAAGATGCATTGAGTGCAAATCCCCCAAGTCTCTCAAGATGAAATGGTATTCTTCCACTAAATTTGTTGTTAGATAAATCCAAGTAATTCAAGTTGAGGAGATTTGTAGTTTCTTTAAGAATATCACCATAGAAATTATTATAACCAATATTTAAAACGGTCAAGTTGTGGAAAATGTGAGATAACTAGGAAGTTCCCCTGTTAATCCATTTGCACTTAAATCAAGCACTTCAATGTTGGTAAGGCTGGCCAAAGATGTGGATATATTCCCAATCATCATATCTGGAATTAGGAAGGATTATGTAGCAAGCTCTTAGTTCACGGCTGTGCAGGGTAATACCATGCCAGGAGCACACATCATGTGAGTTATCTATTGTCTAGTCGGATAGCCTTCTAGATGGATCCGATTTGATATGTTTTTAAAAGACAAAAGAGCTTCGGACACTTGGTTGTGCTTTTTAAAAGGCGGAGATATCATCCAGATTCATGACACCCTCGGTATAGCCACGTCAAATTATGATTCACGGCACTTAGGAGTGGAGGTAAGCCCACCATGATAGAAACCTGGTGACATGAAAATATGATCCATTTCTCCCTCTCAGAAACTCAAAACGACGATTTCTCCACCCCTTCCGTGTAATTGGTGGAGGACTCTAGATTCTTCACCTCTAACCTACTCAGCAATAGTAATAAAGAGAATCTTTCAAGGACTCTTGGGTAGAGGAAATAAAAGGTTATTATGTATCGACATTTTCACGGTCACTGGTACAATTGAATTAGAGATTAGAAATCACCTATTCAAATGAGCTTCATAGTCCAAATTTCATGAGAGAGTCATGGCTTCAACAATTTGCAATAATAATGACTCATTGACTCCCAATGATAAGTTCTCAAGAATGTAGTTCCATCCATGTGATTTCTTATTGTAATCAAATTTTCCACACATTTTCATTTAGAATATTCAAGACTAGAACAATTGAATGGTTTCTCACCTCTTCTATTTGGGTTATATAAGTATGAGATAACATGAGAAGAAATGTTATGGAGACTTAACACAATTCCCACCAATCTAACCACATTGATTTTCCATGCTTGACAAAGCGATGATGTGTTTCCATGTACATTTGACCAACATACACAAAAGGAAAAATATAATCTTGGAAGAGCTAAATGATTTGTTGCAAAATGGTTTCTTCAAAAAAAATCAAATTCCAATGATATTGACACAAATCTATATACACTACTTTGTAGGGGCTTAGTAGAAATGTTTTTCAATGGTGGAGAATTTCAATGTATGGCAAGAGGTATTTTGTGTACATGATTCAGCCTTGGCAGGCCATTATTTCAAGAATGGAAGAAAAGGGTGACATTAATAAGGAGAGAACAATTTAAAGAAAATACAAACCAAGGCTCGCACTTGTAGAGATGGATTTAATGAATAATGTTGAACTCAAATTTATTTCCTTCAATTTGTTCTTCAAAGTGAAATTGCATTCTTTTCCATTGGAGGGTAAATAATACACGACAAGCAAGCAGGCATGGAGTCTCACTCTCAATCAGTTTCGTCTCAATTACCAGGTAAACAATTGCTATTGCATGGGATTAGAACAACGGGTATTCAAAGATAATCATCTAAGTGTGCATTGTAAGGAGGATAATCAAACCTTGAACCTTAGTGGCATGTTGCTGAGAAAAATAAGGGAAGACCTTAGCTCTATTTCCAAAATTGTAGTTCTTGTATTTTCCCTTGGGCTTGGCTTATTGTCACCCAAGAGTTCCTGCCTTATAAATACCAAACCAGGGGAAATAGCAGGATGGAGACTTTGGTATGTGATGTCTCTATTTATTGAATAGAGGGATTCCTCTCTGTTATTAGTTCCACTTGGAGCTATTGGTGCTCACCTACCGCCAGTGAACAACTTTCCCGGTGACATCTTCTTCCTTCCAGCTTACAAGTTAAGTCTCAGCCGATAAGATGGGTCACATCAGATCCACATAAAATGCTTGGGAGAATGTCACGGCCATTTAGGGCCCGTTGGTTGCAAAATTCGACCCATTTGATCTGTCACTTTCCATTCGATGGTCCATGGCATGCCAATGATATGATGACCATGGCCATGATTGATCACATCAACGTGCATTGGTGAAATATTAGTTGCCATAGAAATCCTTTGGAATGATGAGCTCAATGAAATCCCTAAATTATGAAACAAACAATAGTAATGGAGAGAAAACCCAGCTAGATGGAATTTGAGTGGCACTCCTACCCATCAAGTAATTTTTTTTAGCAGTGGAGCCTCTCAGTCGATGTTTCATAGTTATTTTTCCAATTATTTAAACCATTTTAGATATTATGTATTTCACGTAGTTGGAGTAATAATTGTTTGGGGATCTTCTAGGAGGTTCATTATGATGATTTGAATTGATTATGAAAGTAAAAATGATGTAGAACCTATCATCCTACTTGAAATATGAATGAAATCCATCCAAGTTTTGGTACATGGGTGGCTCACCATGAAAGGACTCTAGGGCATACCGCTATTGTCATTTCCTTTAAGTTTTGAGTTCTTGAAGATATAATATATATAGTTGTGTATGTTTTCCCTACTAAATATACATGGGGGCATGATATAATGATGTAGCGGTATGCATATACTAAATACTATAATAGGGTAGGCTATAGCATGTTTAAGGCTCATAATCTCCTAAATTAGAAGATACTTGGGAGCTATTTCATCTATTTCAAAAGACAAAGAAGAAAATTTTCAAATGTTTGGAATGTTTTATTTTAGATTTGATCTCTAGACTTCTTTCAAGGATTGATTGGGATCTGGATATTTAGAAAGATGGTTTATTGTTTAATGAAAATTCGATACTACCTCCTTACTATGTATCCACTTTTTAGGTCCGAGAACTCAAAATGATGGGCTAAAACATTTTGACAAATGTTATTTAGGTAGAGTGTATAGGATATGATAGAAAGTCAGAAAGGGCAATAGATGGGGTGTAGTCACCATGTTCAATTTATATTGTAGGAAAGAATCTTGATAATTAGTCCTACTAACTTATAGTATTAGTATGAACTAGTAGGTTGTGTTTTCCAAAATGCAATAATCCTATATTTCACATCAGCTATATATAAATGTCAATGTAATAATCCTATACTTCACATCAGCTATATATAAATGTTTTCTAGTGGCTCATCATACTTGTTAATATGGAACACTTATGGAGTTTCATTTTCCAGACAATGCAATAATCCTATATTTCAAATCCATTTCCATATGGAAATGTTTTGTAATTTAATAGTAAAAGATGGCTGGAGGAATGCCCTAAATACTTGCATCACTATATTTTATTTTTGCATTTGAAATATTAAAACAATGGTAACAAAAACTCAAATGTGTTGAGATCAAGTATCTCAGCACATTTGACAAAAATGTTGTTGCAGTAGGTGGCCCTTAGGATATGATAGAAAAGAATCGAAAAGACCAATGAATGGGGTGTGGTCTACATGTTCAATTTATATTGTGAGAAGAATCTTGATAATTAGTCTACTAACTTATAATGTTAATATGGCGAACTAATGAAGTTGTGTTTCCAAAAAATGCAATAATCATATACTTCACATCAGCTATATATAAATGTCAATGTAATAATCCTATACTTCACATCAACTATATATAAATGTTTTCTAGTGGCTCATCATACTTGTTAATATGGAACACTTATGGAGTTTCATTTTCCAGACAATGCAATAATCCTATATTTCATATCCATTATATGGAAATGTTTTTGTACATTTAATAGTAAAGATGGCTCGAGGAATGCCCTAAATACTTGCATCACTATATTTTATTTTTGCATTGAAATATTAAAACAATGATGGCTAAAAAACTCAAATATTATTTGAAGATCAAGTATCTCCTTTTTCCATATCATACATCTCCTTCAAATCCTTTTTCCATATCATACATCTCCTTCAAAATCCAAAGTCGAATATAATAATAGACATCGACAAACCAATTCTTAATAAAATCATGTTTTCCTTTAATTCATCCACATCAACCTGCAATTGTCATGTAAACAAAACAACAATCCCTACGCAAGTTGTTACTCAGTCTCTAGTCATAAGGTTGGGTTCTCAGGCTCGAATACGATTCCTCGGGTAGAACCGAGCCTTTTGGATTGTCAACCAAATTATTGAACAACTAAACACAAATCATATCCAATTCCTAACAGAAGGAGAAAATTTTTATCCCAAATATAAACAAAGGGGATGCACAATCAATCATTCGCTTCCAGTTTTTTATATTGACGTGATTATGAGGTGTTACCCAATCATTTGGAAAAATCCATAATATGTCAACACTATACTGATGATTATAAATCAAAACAGCTAGTTAAGAAAAATAAAGGGCCACACTTACAATTCATGTTGATTAATGAAACAAGGGATTGAAATCATTTAAATACTAGGACCGAGATTATATCAATGTTGAATAGATAAATCTAATAATTACCCTTCTGGCAATCGAGAAGTTTATAAAGGAATTAGAATTTTTCACTCAAAAATTTGAACTCGGATCCCTTCGCACCCAAATTTCAACTCAGATCCCTTCGCACACAAATTTCATATTGCATAGAGACTATTGGCCAAAATTAAATAGAGAACGAATCTAACCTTAGCTTGATGTGATCCGGAGGTGTTCGTGGGGAAAATTCTTGGAAAAAATCATGTGGGGATGTGGCTTGGAATATTCGAGACGCCTTGGCTTATGACAAAGCCACTCTCAAGATGCCAGGAGCTGATACCTTTCTCAACTTTATTCTTCACGTGGTGGAGGAGGCCCTCTCACAAAAACTCAAAACTGTGAGCCTCCCTACTTTCAACTCTAACAGATCAAACGATGACACATCAATGTGCAGGAAAAGACCAAACAGATTGATTTCAGACACATTTTAGCTTATCCAAAACAAATTAATTATAAAGGTGCCAATTTGATGGTTATTTAAACAAGGCGTGAACCCATGTGGCCTATTGAGAATGGTAAAAAGACAGGTGGAAAGTCTGCAGATGGAGTTTGACAGTTTAACAAGTGGCAAATTGTAAGTGGTTGTCAACAGACGATGAAGGTCGGTATAGAACCGCCCCCTTAAAAGGAAAGACAAAAGAAGAACACAGAGGATAGAGAAGGTTACACACACCCAGGACTTGGATGTCCCTTGAATGTCCATCATAGGTGTTGGAGCAGAAATGACAAGCAATGGTTTAGGTCTTAGGCTGGGAACCTTTTCGGTTAGCTGAAATATTAAATCTACGCAGTTTTACATATGATAGTAAAACTAGTCGAATCGTGCAAGAAAGAGTGAAAAAGGTTTTAGCAACCTACGGAGCCCCTTTGTTATTGGTTACTCAAGTCCTTGACATAGGAGATGTCAGGAAAGACCCTATGGCAACAACTAGGGCATGATTTTCATTTATGAATGCAACTGTGGACAATATATAGAGGCTATGCCAGCAAAACGAAGAAAAAGAGATGAGGATCAAAGAGCTAGAAGAAAGGTTCCAACAAGTAAGTATTGATGAAAGGAGTCTTCTCAATTTTAAGACCAGCACGAAAAAAAGTGAGGAATGATTTGGAAGGTGCCATCATTGATATGTATGCCAACTTGCATCTCTTCCAAAATGTGGCTACAACAGTTATTGAAAAAAACAAACGGATACACATGAAGCTGACACAATATAACACTATTTGTGAGGGTATAATAGACATCGATACCTAAATAGCAGAGAATCTTGATGAAACTCTGGACTATTAAACCCCTCACCCGCACCCTCACCCTCACCCTCATATTACATGGTGTTATGTCCCTCATATTAGATGTCGGGTGTTATGTTCATAGTGCAGGATAAATCATATGAGGGTGAGGGTGGGGGTGGGGATTTTAATAGAGAAAACATAATATTATCATATTATGAGGGTGGGGGTGAGGAGTTTAATAGAGAAAACATAATATCATCATGTGAGGGTGAGGGTGGAGGTGGGGGGTTTAATAGAGAAAACATAATATAATATTATGTTTTCTCTATTAAACCCCCCACCTATATTATGTTTTCTCTATTAAACCCCCTAATATTATGTTTTCTCTATTAAACCTCCCACCTATATTATGTTTTCTCCATTAAACCCCCACCCCCACCCTCATATTAGATGTTGGGTATTATATTCATAGTGCAGGATAAAACTAGATGTTGGGTGTTAGATTTAGTCCCAAAAAACCATAATTATTTTATGGAGTTATTTAGACTCCCTACATAAGAGCATTTTACCTTATTACATCATGGTATGAATTAAAAGGCATGTAGCGGTCTAGGGTTCTATATGAATTTGGATATTATCTTGTAAACTAGATTGCATAAAGCTATAGGCTTGTAGTAGTCTGGGGTCCTAGATTCATTTTCTTTTGGGATTAGAGTGATCATTGTGTCATTTAAATATTTCAGGATGGAGGCTGAGTGCCTCGAGTCCTCCTCCACCCCATAAATTTCATACTTAACCACATCCTAGTGGGCTTTGAAGAATTCCACTGTGAAGCCATCTGGGCCTGGGGAGTTTCCATTGGGCATTTCCTAGACCAATTGGTCAATTTCTTCCATTGCGATGGGTTTGCTTAGGATGACATTTTGATCCTCTGTGAACAATTTAGGGATGTGTTGACTTATCCTTTGTATGGCCTCGGATCTATCTTGGTGGGGCTCTTTGGCTATCCTCTGGAAGTGATTGACCAATGTATTTTCAATGTCCTAGTGGGATGCTCTTTCGATCCCGTCCTAATCCCTAATCTTCAATATTTTGTTATGAGATCTTCTTCCAATAGTTGTTCTATGAAAAAACTTGGTGTTCCTCTCCCCTTCGTTTAGCCACCTTATTATGGATTTTTGGCACCACATAGTTTCTTCCTTCTTTCATCTTGCATCCCATTCCTGGGTCATTTGGATCTCTTCTTTTTTATGATCCTCTGTGTATCCCTCTTCGATGCAAATTTCCTCGAGCTTCCTCATTATGTCCTCGATACTTTGTTTCCAATGTTTTATGTTTCCAAAGACTTATTTTTCTACTACTTGAGTTTTTATTTGATGTACTTGAGTTTCTTGTATAATTTGAACATCCTTGTTCCTTAGTCTTTTAGTTCCTCCCACCACCATTAGTTGATGTTCTCCTTGAAAGTGGGATGGTCGATCCAAAATTTCTCAAATCTAAAAGGTATGTTCTTCGGTGTGGTTTGAAAATTTTCTTCCAATTGAACTGGTCAGTGGTCCAATCCCCCCCCAGGGGAGGATGTTGCATTCCAAAGCTAGTCCCTGCAAAATGATGGATTCCGACACCAAGAATATATCTAGCCTTATAGCTACTTGGTGGTGAGCTAGTCATTTGTTGTTCAAGGTGAACTGCCCATTTTTGGTCCTGATGTTCACAAGCTCCATTGTGTCAATGAAAGATGAGAATTATTCCGCATATCTGTCTAATCTCCTAGTGTCCCCTTTTTTCTCAGCAAGAGTAGTGATGATGTTGAAATCCCTAGCCAGGATCCAGTGGAGGTTGTTGGTTCGATCTTTTAGATTCTCTAGATCTAGGAGCATTCTCCCTTTTTCCTCCATCACCTGGGGGCCATACACATTCGTGGAGAGAATTTCCATCGTGTTCCCTATAGTTTGCATGTTAACCGAAAGTGTATGTCCCATGGCTTCTGTTGCAAGTAGGTTCACCAATTGTGGGTTCCACAAGGTAAGAATACCTCCCGCCGCCTATTGGCTTTCAACAACCAACATCTTGTACTCACTCCATTGTTTTTTACTAATTATTTCCATTTTGTCCAGTGTGCATTTTGTCTCTTGAATGAAACAGAGGTTAGATTGTTCCTTCCTCAGTCTATTTTTAAGGATTTGTTGCTTTCTTGGGTTGCTTAGGCCTCTTATATTCCAAGTTATAATATTCATTTAAACATGTGGGGGGGAGTTGGGGAAGATATTTTTAATCTTATCTGAATTTATCAGCAGGGCTCCTAGTTCTTGTAGGGCTACATTATTTGATTTCATGACTTTCTTCTACCTTTCCTTCTTGTGTGAGTGTTTTGGTTGTCCATCGCCTGTTTTGATTCCTAGGTGTCCTATCTTGCCATGCATGCACTTGGTACCTCTGAATTTTTCTTCCTCCCTTAGGAGGAAGAGATATTGAATGCGATCTAGTTGCTCCACTAGCACATTGTCAACTCCCTTCCTTTTCCATTGCTCCAGTATGTTTGGGATATCTATTCCTTCCCTTTCCACAATGTCCTTGAGATCTGGGTCTTTTGTTCCTACCTCGCTTGGTGTCATCTCTGCATCTCCATCTACCTCATGCATTGGGGTGTTGGCGTCTTCGTTTCCTCCTTCCATAGGACTTGCAACTACCTCTCTATTCTCCCTTGTTGCTTGTGTTTTTTGTGTTCTCATGAGTTGCTTGTTCGCTAGTTTCCCTAGCTTTTGTCTTTTCCTTTCCTCCTTCTTCCCCTTGGTTCAGCCTACCTCTTCCTTCTATTTTAATCCTATCTTCCAGGGTGCTTCATTTTGGGGCATTTCCTTGTCTTTTGGTTCTTCCGCTTTTGTGATTTGGCTTCACAAAACCGTCATCATCCTGTTGTAGTTTGGTGTTTTTCGGTTCTTGTTTTTTATTGAGAGGACATTGTCTTAGTAGGTTTCCATGTTCATGACATCTTCTGCATCGAAATGTTATCTTCTTGTACTCTATGCTTTGTATCCATTCCCCATCCCTAAACTCCAGGTTTATGGCTTTCAGGAGTGCCCACAAGACGTCCATCTCTATGCATATCCTTGCATAGGATGTGTATCTTCTTTTTAAAGTTGCTTTCGATGTCTTGACATATTTTCCAAGATTGTTCCCTATTTCTTCGAAAGTGGACGACAACCAGTAATCTAGCAGCAAGGAGTAAAGCCTTAGCTAGACTGGGACATTTTTAAAGGTTTCTTTCTCTGAGGAGAAGTTTTCCTTCCATAGATGCATGTACAGCCCTGCTGAGGCGTGGAAATATGGCCCTCCCTCAAAGACTTTATCCCTATCCTCTAGGTTCATAAAGACTATTGTGAAGAAGCCTTTCGATCCCAGGTACAGTTCAACTTCTCGACTTGGCTTCCATTGGTATTTTATCTAGCTGCACAACGTTTTTTCTATGGGCCACAGGCCCATGAACTTGCAGATCAGTGCATACGTCTTCATCTGATCCTGGAATAGTTGTGTTTGGGAGTCTTCTAGTATAACTTTGGGGATCAATGTTGTTTTAGGTTTACATGGGTTGTGCCCATCTATCCCACTGGGGTTCTCTGTTTCTTATGTATCATTATGGGCTTCTCTGGCCTCTTCCCCCATGCGATCAGTTTTTTCTTTGCTTCCCTCTTGATTCTTTTTCGATCCTGGTTCCGAGGTGCCTGTCAGAGGTTCCTTGAAACCAACGTCACGTGGGCCTTTCCCTCTGTACACCACTACCTACTTGTAGGATGGGGTTCCAGTCCCTCCCTCTTTGGTAACCATGTTGGCCACTACTAAGATTGCAATTGTTAAACCCTAGATTGAATTTTTTTTATAGGAATGTGACCATTGGAAGGAGTTAGGTAAAGAATTAATAAGACAAAGTCAAAACTTTCTTTATTTCATCACCTTTATTATCACTTCTTTTATTTATTATTATTTATATTTATTTATAGATTTTTTAATATTTTAATAAATAATTTATATTTATTTATTAATTTTTTAACATTTTATTGGGGGAGATGTTGTCACCTTAGCCTTATGTTAAATAAAATAGGGTTGCATTAAAATAATAATAATTTAATATTTTAATAAATAATTTATATTTATTTATTAATTTTTTAACATTTTATTGGGGGAGATGTTGTCATGTTAGCCTTATGTTAAGTAAAATAAAGTTGCATTAAAATAATAATATTTTAATATTTTAATAAATAATTTATATTTATTTATTAATTTTTTAACATTTTATTGGGGAAGATGTTGTCACGTTAGACTTATGTTAAATAAAATAGGGTTGCATTAAAATAATAATAATTTAATATTTTAATAAATAATTTATATTTATTTATTAATTTTTTAACATTTTATTGGGGGAGATGTTGTCATGTTAGCCTTATGTTAAATAAAATAAAGGTGCATTAAAATAATAATCATTTAATATTTTAATAAATAATTTATGTTTATTTATTAATTTTTTAACATTTTATTGGGGGAGATGTTGTCACGTTAGCCTTATGTTAAATAAAATAGCATTGCATTAAAAAAAAAAATATTATGTCGATAGGCATCCCCCTATTGGAATTGATGGTTTAATCAACCTTTTAATTACAAATAACAATCTTATGGCTAACAATTAAAGATGCCAGCATATTCTTCGTTTTACACTCAAATCAATAAATGAGATTTAATGTTGTTAACTTCCTTGTATTTCTAATTGCATCAGTTAATGTGTTTACTTTTTCACATTTACTTTTTAGGATTAAGAAATTACTAAGTTGACTTATCAATTGCCACGAAGCATAATTTAGCAAATCCAATAAAAATTACTTCATTTTTAACATTTACATCTTCATTATTATTTTTTTACAAGTTTTCATATGAAAAATGGAATGGACATGTAACTCAATCATTTGACAATTACTTTTTACTTTTTAACAATTTATTTTTACTGTGTACCATATCTCTCATACAACTACCGAATCAGAGGTGTGGACGGACAGATGTGAGCGGATGTTTATGGAAGTAAAACTTGCACGTGTTAATATAAACCTTGCACGTGGTAATGGAGAATGCGAGGTGTGGTAATGGAGAATGCAAGGCATCCTAAAATGAGATGGAAGGTGGAATACATTACATTGAGATGGAAGGTGAAATAATACAAATATAGATCCATAACCCTCTGGTTTTCCCTCATAGTAAATGTATTGTTACATGCTTCCAAAGAAACGCCCAAATTCCCAATCTCACTCGAGAATGTGTCGGTCATTGAGGCATGAGAAAAATTATTGCAGGAGCGTTATATGGATAGGATCGTTGAAGATATCACTAGCATAGCCACAATTACGTGGTTGATTAACTCCAAAAGGCATATTAAAATGAAACGCGGCCAGCACAGAAATGAAACTAAACGCCTCCAGCACAGAAATGAAACGAAACGCAGCCAGCACAGAAACGTGGCCACCACTCTGTGCGAATATCTTAATATTTTTTAATCAGGTAGACGTGGCAATAAGTTAGTGTACACAGTAATTTTTAGACGTGGCAATAAGTTAGTGTACACAGTAATTTTTAAACATGATTAGGTAAATGTAAAAAAGTAAACATATAAACGGATGTCTTTATAACAACTCAGAAGTTAATGGATGAAATTAGGGCCATTCATTTATTTTGACAACTAAGAATATTCTAGGCATATGTAATCTCGTCCATAGAAAATGTATTAAGAACTAAAAACCTATTAAATATGCCCATTGTCAATAGGTGTATGCCTTTTGAAGTAATAAAATTTATGGAGAACCATTTTATAAGAACTTCAATAATTGGATTCATATTTGCATTTGAAGGAAGAACCATTTTATAAGAGCTTCAATAATTAAATTCATATTTTCATTTGCATGAATAACTATATTTTGAAATAGCGATATTGTACTCACATGCTAATAGGCTACAGGGAACATGCTAATAGGCTAGAAATTACATGCAATGCATTGTATTAATAGGAAATCTCTCTCTC
>SNQJ01S0197952.1:0-12953 GCA_010110895.2 Picea sitchensis
AATGACTTCCTATTTAAAAGTGCATAAACATGAGAGGGAATATTGAAGTTGTTGGCAAAGAATAAGAACACTATCACATCAATTGTGTTGTAAAATATTTGTAGAAGTTTGATTTAACTTTTGTTAACAATGTAACATAAGCCATAAACTAACCTTTGCTTGTATCCCACTGACACTGAGTTTTTTATTAAATCATGATGTTTTCATGACCAAATTATGCAATCTTTTAGCCAAATTCTTATCAAATATAGAAATTAAAAAAAAAATAGAAATATTTGTATCACACAAAATGTCATGATTTATCTCATGGAGCGACATTTCCAAGAGATTGATTCTCAATAAAAAGTATTAGTTGTCCTATCTATAGATAATTAATGCAATTGACTTAGAGTACATATATAAATTTGATAATGATGGGATTAGTCTATGGGACAGTTGGTTTTCATTGATGTCAACCCTTAGAGATTAATGTCAACCCTTGGAGAAATATGAAATCCCTAGAGATGTGGTTTAGATTGATGATGAGTTAGTTGTCATTGATGGAGTGGTTGATTTTAGCAGATGTGATGGGTGCATTTGATGAAGTCTACATGAAGACCCATAGGTGTGGTTATGGTACCCGAATTTCATTGAGGAATATAGACATGAAGGATACTGTAAATGTAGGTAATACATGCATAGATGGATATTCATTGTCGTGTTGTTTCTGGTGATAGGTGGTACACCATGTGGTTCCTCACAGTTGAGGAGTTATGAGGTCATGAAGTTGGAATACCTAAAGATGGGTTAAGAAGCCCCTAATTTGTTGCAATTCATTAATGAAAGGGTAAAGTTGTTGTAACAAGAAAGTTCAGGAAGCCCTAAAGTTAAGGAAAGAGGTTACTTATAAAAAGTATATATACACCACAAGAAGTCACTCATAAGTTCATGCATACACACATTCTATTGAATATCTTCTATGTTAGTAAGTGATTCTTATCTAAGGTAACCAAGGAGATCTGGGACGAACTACAGAGTGAAGATGAAGTAAATAAGGGAAAAATTCCAAGGGAGGATGAAGTATTGTGATGATGTGTTCTAAGGTATGTTATTTAAATTTCATATTACCATTTTTTTTATAACTTTGTTTCTATAGTTACTCAAATATCAAAAATTAGAGAAGGTTGAGAAGACATGTCAAGGTACCTCTGGTAAAAATTTAGGCTTCTAGGTCGTTGTATTTTATGAGATACACTTTGTGGAAATAGGGTGTTGGCCCTTGACCAAGTTTGGAGGAAACGCTAGTCATGCTTGAGAATTTTTGGGACTTCGACAGGCTGGCTGAAGACGGAGCACCCATGCGAAGTGGAGATCGCATCATCTCACCCTTTTTTCTGGCTTTTTGTGGATTTTAGGGTTTATGTAACGGGTATGGAATGTTGGCCCATGGGTTCACCCATGTTTAGGCCCCTTTTTGTAATATATAAATAAGTGGCCAGTCAATGTAAGAGTAGTTCGATCTATGTGATCATAGTGGTATTTGGCTTAGTGCTTGCCTAGTTGGCTTTGTGCAAGAATGTGTTGAAGTTGCAAAACTAAGTGAAAGTGTTTCATAAGTGATTTATGTGCAGACAGTGTAAAGGCTTGGTGCCTTGATCTGATTCGGGGAAGGAGGATCTGGTGAGGTGCACGTAGATCTCTTGTCCTTTGTGGAGTTGGATCTGTGGCTTGGTGCATGTAAGTAGATTGAAAGAGACTAATAGAGAAGAGAAGTGTTGGTTGGCATAGCCCCACACTGGGGTGAACCACATATATCATGTGTTATTGTTCTATGTGCTATGTGTTCATGATGGTTATGTTTATATTTGATTAGTGTATTGTTCTGGATATATGATAGGTAGATCCATTGATGCTTAGTGCTTGACGTATGAATAAATGCTAGATATGCTCTGATGTTATGTGTTGAATGCTTAGATGTGTTTAACATTGATTACTACTGCATTGATCTACAACTAGGGTTAATATGTGATGTGAATAAGAATCATAATTGAATGAATATTATTGGCTAAGTGCTCTGTTGAAGTGTGTAATCACAGATCTGTGTCCCAGCTAGGCTGTAGACACTTGAGTCCTCCAACCCCCCCTGCCTCTACCTCAGGTGAGACTTCATTTACTTTGTAGGTGTTTTCAAAAGGGCCAGTAGTTAGGGTTTTGTTGGTGCATTGTTGAAGCATTGAACCCTGGGTATACCCCTGTGACAACAAATGGTTCCATTGTCGGGACTTGGAACTGTGATTGTTGGGAACTGAAGAAAAGAAGAAAACTATGTGCGAAGATCTATTGTAGTAGTGCGCAATACTCTACTTGACTTGTGACACTCTGTGCTAAGAGAAGGAAGCTCGATCTGAAGAAAGAGGTAATATATTGAAGCTTTGTGCTCTGATAAAGGTAAGATAAGTGGAAATTTTTGCTTCGAAAGTATGAATCTAGGTATGTTTGATAGATTTGGTCCTAGTCTGAAAACTAGGGCACAACTAGAAGAAGGAAGACTTGATCTGAATATATTTGATAGAAATGGTGAAAGATATGTTATTTCCATGCATAGAAAAAAAAATTGGACTAATAAGTGGATGTAGGACCCTAGAAAGAATTTTTGTAGATTACAGGTCCATCACTGTGATCCCAGTGTGCAGTACAGGAAAGGTTGGGGATCGTTTAAGAGAAAGAGAGGATTGACATTGTGTTATAATTGCAGGAGATCGAGGCATCTTGCTAAGGAATGCCTTGGTATAGGTCCTATTTGTCTTTGTTGTAAATTTGTAGGTTTTGGATTTCTCTAGAATGATTGATAAAGTTGAAAATATGAACCTGAGACAAGAAAACCATGAGGAAGGTCAAGAAACTAATGATATGTTAGAGAATCAGAAAGAATGAGAGACTATATTATTACAGAGAGAAATACTAAAGGATCACATAGACATCAGTTTACCAGAGATCTTAAAATAGAAGGAGTGCATAGAAACAAGAATAGGAGACTTCGACATAGACTGTGTTCTGGATGAGGAAACACGGGTGAATATCATGCCAGAAATCACTTGGGAAATTTTGGTAAAGCTTGCTATGATTCCTTCATTGGGAAGGATATGATTGTTTAAAGAAAAGATGATAAACCTGTGTGGCAGAGTTACTAACGTACCTATGATAGCTCATGGAACATCGACCGAAGAAGAATTTGAATTCATTAAGTTTGTGGAGAACAGTGCCCCTTTTTCACTTTTGTTAGGAAAGACTTGGATTGAGAAATATTGGATCTGGAGGAAAGCAGAGGAAGAAGCTACAGAACAGAAAAAGAAATAATTAAGGGACTTCATAGCTAGAAAAATAGAGTGAATAGTACAAGAACAAGAGGACAAGTCGAAGCAACTGAGGGCTAGAGACTTAGCTGTCAAAGTTGCAAGAATGAAAGAAGGCTTAAAGAACCTATCTATGCAGGAGAAAAGAGAACCTACCCCAAAAATAGTAAGCGAAGAGGCATTACACTTGAAACCTTTGAGAGAACATTAGCAGTGTGAAGCTATTATGCTAAGAGAAGATAAGAATAAGAATGGAAAGAGAAACCCCGTGACTTAGATCACAGGGAAGAAAGCCAGAAATATCAGCAAGAAGAAGGCAAAAATAGAAAGATTGCATAAAGTTCCAGAGAAGACTTCGCAGAAGGTAGGCTTGCAGAACTCGAGCCTCACCGGAATAGCAGAACCGCGCAGACTGGAACTTCACCACGACAAATCTATATGATCGTTGGAGGCATCTCGATCGTTATAACGACACTCCAGAATGGTTATAAACACAGTTATTACAGAAAATATAGCCATAAGACTATTGAGACCATGCCATAATGGATGGAATCGTATTGATTAAGGAATTTTGACCCATTGGAGGAATACATTACGATGTTGTTTATTTAATTCGTCGCATGTTGCAATGGGACCACTTTTGAAAAATGAGATATTCGAGCTAATAGAAACATGATTTCCTATTGTGTTGTCTTGTCTAGACCTCGCCATTGAGTTGATTACCTTGAGTATCTGTTCACCTACCCAATTTATTTTCTTACGAGCGTGTATGTCAAGCGAACATAGTGCAGTAGAGAAGTCTATGGAGGAGATTATAATAAACCTTATGAATGAGAAATGCATGTCCAAAGGAGTACAGGCCTTAGTGACAGAAGGATTTCAAGCATCCCCCTCGACTAGATGTCAATATGGGCCATCTCGAACTGCAACAAAGAAGATAATCAAGCACCACGACGATCTGGCGAATGCAAAGAAGATCCTGTCATTCTTGCATGACTACATCCCTCCCTTGGTTAGTGTGGCTAGTCATGACAACGTCCCAAGATATTTTGAGTACACACTCATCACTTCTTACCTCCCGAAGGGGATACATGCAGTAGGACTAAAATTGGGACTGATCCCAGCTCTTAAGATAAGTGATTTTAACCTCGGTGATAGGAAGAATTATGTGATGCTCGCATCGCATCAATACCTGATGAAGATGACTGGGAAGAAGCCTAAGATAGTTCCCCAGCCATGGATCAAGGAGATCATGAGGTCAGCTATATTAAATGTCATGAAGATCCCACACTTCAGCAGACATCAGGAGGTTAATGCATTCGTTAAACTCCTCCTATCATGCTTCTATGGTGGGTACCTATGGTTGGATAGGAACAATACTATGGATCTGGTTCTAATCCACCTCATTACTGGACTAAGCATGCAAGGACTAGACCCTCATAAATTCTACCCTGGGAAGACATCAGATCACTCCTTGGCGCAGCGAATAAAATAAGCATATGTGATGTGGAGAAAGGGAAGTGAGGCTACAAGGTAGCCTCCATATAGGATGGCACAGTGCACCTAGATTGTTAGCTGATAGCGGGCAAGCTCGTCAGAAAGAACCACCCTACGCAAGAAACATGCTCCATATTTGACCTTGCAGGTGTTAGCTCCCAAAATGAAACTGTCCTTTTGGTCGAGTTTTGTGGTAGATAGCATGGATATTGGTAGTTTCCTCAATTCATTTTTGAGTTTTTCTAGATGCAAAACTTAGGTTTTGGTTTTTGTCTTAGAAAATAATATGACCCATAAAAGTCTTCTTTTCAAAATTTTCATAATGCACTTTCAACAACTAACATGTGTCCAAAAGATGAGTGTTAGCTGGGGAAAGTGGCGACTTTCAGCAGCTAAGGAGCGTCCCTCATAGGTCTGTGCGCTAGTGAAAGTGTTGAATTACAAAATATCCAAAGAAGCAGTGTCGTGGGTCGTGCGCTGGTGAAAGTGAAGACTTTCCACAGCTATGGAGCAGTTCTTACAAGGTCGTGCGCTGGTGAAAGTGGTAAGACTTTCAACAGCTAAGGATAAATTCTCACAGGGTGGCGCACTGGTGAAAGTGAAGACTTTCAACAGCTAAGGAGCAGTTATTGTGGGATCATGCGCTGGTGAAAGTGGTAAGTTTCTACAACTGAGGGGTGTTTTCCACGGGCCGTTGGTTGGAGAAAGCAGTAATCACGTGCGCTTATCCATGTTTCAAAATCAAATTATGATGTGATCGACTCATGCCATGATATCAGAAGGATGCGCTGGTGAAAGTGGGTAATCATTTAAACTCTAGTTCCACGTCCCAGTTGGATTACATCTCGGATCTGGCTCAGAAACTCACACTCCACAATCATGGCATCAGGGATGGCAAGTTTGAATTCAATGGTGCAGGTACAGAGGATGTACTGTCGTGATGACAACATCAAATAAAGGCATTGCTTCCATATCACACCCTGTTCACGAAGGATTGTTAAAATTTCAAATGTTAGAAAACAGAGCCGACTCCCGAGTGCTTTCAACAGCGCACTACCTCGGCTCGAACAGAAGTTGCAGGGGTTGATATACCAAATTGTTGAGGTTTTCAAGCTACAGAATGGCGAGGAGACGCAATGGTTCTCTACTCAGGAGAGAGCTGGACAGCCTGTCTTTTTTACAGACACATCCCAAAGTCGAG
The DNA here is from genome assembly GCA_010110895.2 of Picea sitchensis. Lineage (NCBI taxonomy): Eukaryota > Viridiplantae > Streptophyta > Pinopsida > Pinales > Pinaceae > Picea > Picea sitchensis. The sequence continues at coordinate 6,031 of SNQJ01S0197952.1, forward strand.
AAACATTTTTCAAACGCAGGATGTATTGAATTTGTCGAGAGGTTGCAAAATGGTTGCCACCGGTCTACAACAGAAGATTTTGCCAAAACTTTCAATGGGAACAAAGCTCATGTTGGGTCCTTGGAAATTATAGTAGATGAAGTTGCCATTGCTGCAGCAACAAGCCTACCAAGAACGGGCCAGAGCTGGTTCAAAACCACTGCCCCCAAAAATTTGAATTTCAGAGCTTATTTGAAAGAAGAGTTCAGGCACGAGGCATGGAAAAAGGGTATGATGGTTTCCTATCTAGAAGAAGAATGGAAGGAGTTGTTCAAAGGCATCCAACTCTATATTACCTCGGAGGGCGGGTATGATAAAATCATGATGTATCACTTCAAACTCCTGGACCATTTCACAGGCAAGACTCCCCTCAATTTACCTTTCTTCCTACATAAGAGTTTGACTAAGGTTTGCAAGAAAATCAGGGCTCAACCCTTGAGCATGAAAAGTACTCTGTGCCACTTTGGCCTCATAAAATTGATCATCCTTGAGGAATTAAAACAGCAGGGAAGGAGATGGGAGAATTTTCTATTCTGGGAGGGTTTTGAAACACAGACTCAGCCTGCAAATGAACAGGGGAAGGGTTCAAAGAAACAATCGTCTCCTCAAAGAAATTCAAGAAAAAGAAGGACCCTACCAGGACCTCCAGAAGACAGAATTTCTGGAGTGAAGCCCCGCAGGTCGAAGAAAAGGTTAAGTTTCGAAACCACTACAGAACAGCCCATAGAGTAGCTTACAGAGAAAAGAACCAATATATTAAACTTACCCTATACAGATTCAAAATCAGAGCAACAAGATCAATGCCCTGTCACCAAGAGTCGTGAGAAGTCAAATGAGTGTGCACAAAACTATGAGACCTTCACTCATACAGAAGAAGGAGAAACATCAAAAAGCTCCAAGTCAAAGAAGTCTCAGAAAATCAAGCATCTGAAAGAGATAATCGCTCAGCAAGAGGTTTTGGAACGGGTAATCAAAGAAAGGTATAAGAAGTTGTCTGATAACTTTGCTAAAACCAATGTTGTGTTTGAGAGATTGGCTCGGGAAAGTGTTAAAGAGAAGAAGAGAAAGCAAAAACTCACCAAAGATTACAATAGTCTGTGGTGGCTTGCAAAACGCCTTAAAAGGCAGATAAGAAGATTGAAACAAAAGCAAAGCCAAAAATCCCATCCAGATCTGAAGGTACTTTCTCAAGTCGCTGTTAATATGCAAGGTGAGAAACTGGAGGCACACTAAGTTTTGATGAAATCAAAATTTTGAAGGTGAAAACTCGTTTTGAGCACAATCAGGGATTTCACCAGTGCAAAGCGATATTTTATGACCCATTAGCTGTTGAAAGTGGCGACTTTCAATAGATAACCTGCGGAATATTAAACGAGTTAGTTGTTGAAAGCTTGAAAAGTATTTTTTGAAGCCAAGGATAGAACAAGTCATTTCGAACAGGTTATGAAGGAGTTCCAGAGTATCAAGGGACTATCAGATCGCTTGCAGAAGGACTCAGCATCAGAGGTTCGAGAGAATTTTGGCAACCACATGCAAAACAACTTCCTCAAAAATCGACCATGAACGTTGGAGAAATCCAACCGTCAAGACAGGTGTCCTGCCATGTTTCATTACATTGCAGATCCCAGGAGCTGAAGGATGCAGATGGCGAATTTTGGAGATTGAAGACAGTTCGAGTTCTAAGTTTAGTTGTTAAGACTTTATTTTCAAGTTGTTGAGTTAGATTTGAATTACTTTTATTAAATATAGATCCATATTTTTAGGATCTGTAAAACCGTTGTAAGAGGCTATAAATGCCTACTTTTGATATGAGATAAGGGTTCAAACTAGGAGATATTTTATGCCATTGTATAGAGTCTTTTTGCAGAAATAAAGTTGAGTTTCCTTTCGTTTGCAATACCAGAATTGTCCATCTTTCATTTTCTGTACTTTACTTTCAGTTGATTTTAGTTCATAAAGACTGTTATCTCTTTATTGAACTCATAGGCTTGAAATTAAAGGATTCCTTGTTGTCTTGTATTAGGCCCTACTTTCACTTGTATTGGCAAATCAAGAATAGTATTCTCCATCCTCTCTTTCAATTATTTGATCTGGTTATTGTTTACTGAAAGCACTGTATCTTTAGATGTGTGATGAGTTGTTTCTTATACAAATCATTGAAGACCCCATTGTCCCAAACACATAAAAACCATTATTTCTAAGTTACCAAGCATCCTTAGCCTACAACCCTAAGGAGTTTCTTGGAGTGATAACAAATTGGCGTCATTGCCGGGGAGATGGAATTCAAGCTCTGCTTTCTTGGGATACGACACAGATCTGATCTTTGATGATAGACAAAGATTAGACATTTTCAATTGGTTGTAGTCATCTATCTGGCGACTCCACAAGTTCATCCTGGCTCCTAAGAGGATCAGTACTAGGGCGAATCCTCAAGAATCGCCGATCACACCAGTGTCCAATACATAATCAATTCTCAGAAAAGGAAAGACGATTCAAGGTCAAACTTCAAGAGAAGATCCAAAAGGTAATCCTCTTTTCAGTTCTAGAAAATCTACTACAGAAAAATTTGAGTTCTTTTCAGAGAACACTGATGAAAAAATAGTTGTAAATACTGTAGAAGAACAAACTATTTTTGATCATCAAGAAAATCCTAGTGATAAAAAATTGATAGACTATAATTTGATTGAAAAAACATCTCAGACTTTAGAAAGAAGCCACATCTCTTCTTCCCTTGAGTCTTTTCATTCTCAGCAACAAGAAGACCACTTGAACATTTATACTAGCCTCCTTGTTGTTGAACATCTCCTCCAAGAGTTATCTGCTAAGGGTGAAGAAAATTTAGCTAGGCAGCTTGCAAATTTTTACAGATCCTCTTATCAGACCTCTTTCCCTTTAGAAGATTCACCTCTTTCGCATTCCTCCAGTGTTGAAGACTTGAAGAAGAAAATATCATTTACCCCACCTCTAATAGTCATGGCCGCACCACCTCCTTTGACTAAGATGCAACAAATCCTAGCTACTAGGTATGCACCACTCGTATTGCCTAACCCAGTAGCAGCCATGCCAACGGGAGACTATCAGAAATATATGCCTAAATTCATAGGCGAAGGCGATGTGTCTATTGAAGAACATATCGAGTCTTTTTACAGTTATGCAGAGAACCTTAATATTGAACAAGAATATGTTTGGACACGAGTCTTTTTCCAAAGCCTAGATGGCCATGCTAGGAAATGGTTCAAAGAACTCCCTGCTGGTTCCATTGCTGGAATCGAGCAATTGGATGAGACATTTCTGAAACATTGGGGTGACAAAAGAGATTTTTTCTACTACATCACAGAATTCGGTAACTTGAGAAAACAAAGTAATGAATCAGTCTCTGATTTCACCAAGAGGTTTAACCAGATGTATGGCAAAATTCCAGCTGAGATAAAACCGTCAGATGCTTCTACCAATATCACCTATTCTGATGCTTTTGATTCAGATTTATGTTTGTTTTTGAGAGAAAGGAGGTCACCAACATTATCTCTCATGCAAGATGCTTCCCTTGAGGTGGAATCTAATATTCTGGCCTCTCAGAAACGGAAAAGAGATTCTGATAGGAGAAGACCAAAGAATGAAGCCTCATCTTCATCAAATGCTGATCCAAAACTTGATAAAATGGCCAAGATGCTAGAGTCTCTAACCTCTGAGATATCTAAGCTCAAGATCGAAAATAAACAGCCTGTGAAGGGAAGAAACACTTATGACTCTGCAGGCAGAAATCCAAACCAAAATCCAAATAACTTCAGAAGGAATAATCAGCCAACTCAGATCCTGCAAAGAGAAAAGAATTCTAATGAAGATCAGAGGATAAAAGTTCCTCTTCAAAATGTAGTGATGGATGAAGACAATGGTGATGATCAAGAAGATGGAGAAGGTGACATTCATTATGTTGGAGAAGAGACAGGGAAATCTTGTTTAACACAACATGACTATGAGGAATCATTGATGATCGAACAGATAGAAGATGATCTTCTTGGTGATGGAATTTTCACAACAGAAGATAAAAATAGATATAACCTCTTATCCAAATCTAATGTTGCTCAACAAGATGCACCAGCCTCTCCTAAAAATACTATTGCCCCTGTTCAAAAAAAGGATCAGACATCAGAAGATCAGCAAGCAAATTCTTCAAAGGTGAAAGCATCAGCCCCTCCCAAGAAGACTGTTGCTCCTGTCAACCATCAAACTCCAAAAAGTCAGCCTCCTGTTGAACAGCTAAAGAATCTGGAAGCCCCTTCAAATCAGGTAAAGGTTTCTGATAAAGCTGTTGATAAGGTTCCATATTCTTTTAATTTCGAGGATGAAATACAGAAAATTAAGTTTCCTATTCCTCTAGTTGAGCTGATGAAAAATGAGATGTTTAAAATGGATATTCTTAAAACTTTAGATCCCCAATCTGTATCCCTTTATGATGATATCCTCAACATTTATGATGATAAACCTACCATTACTCTGGGCCAAATGATAGAAGACAGAGATGAAAGTTTTCCTCCCTTTTACATCTCTTTAAATATTCATGAGAAAACACTGCATAATTGTTTGTTGGACTCCAGTGCATCGCACAATTTGATGCCAAAGGCAGTCATGGATGAGCTTGGGATGGAGATCACCAAGTCTTATCATGACCTTTTTTCTTTTGATTCTCGAAAATTCAAATGTCTTGGGATGATTAAGGATTTGGCTGTGACCTTGACCCAAGCATCAATGAAAACTATGGTAATGGATATAGTGGTGGCTGACATACCTCCAAAATTTGGATGCCTACTATCTAGATCATGGATGAAGAGATTAGGTGGTACTCTTCAAATGGATCTCTCCTACGCTACTATCCCTGTTTTCATAGGGGTGAATAGGAGGCTTTACAGGGAATCTCAGTTGGCATATGTTATCAGTGACGAGAAAAATCCATCCAATCATCCTATCTATTTGGTTGACACAGGTATGGGATCTTGTATTTTGCAAATTGATGATTCACTGCCTGATACATTGTTGCTCAGAAAGACTACAGATCAGATCACAGTTCAGCCCATAGAAACAGCAGAAGATGATCTCTAGACCATGTTCTTTGACGGTGCTTTCACTAGGGAGTCAACTGGAGCAGGAGTGGTATCCATTTCTCCCTCTAAGAAAACTTCTCATTTGTCCTTTAAACTTGATTTTAAAGTGACTAATAACATTGCTGAGTATGAGGAACTACTTTTGGGGATAAATGCACCCAAAGAGAGGGGCATTAAAAAATTGCAGGTGTTTGGAGATGTAGATTTGATTATTCAGCAGGTGAATAAGTCCTTTCAAGCTAAGCATGTTAGGCTGAAGTCATACAGAGATGAAGTGTTGAAGGCAATTCGCGATTTTGCAGATTTTAAGATTTCATTTGTACCTAGAGCAATGAATGAATTGGCTGATTCATTGGTTGTGTCCGCTTGTGCATTCATACCCCCTCTGCCTCATAAATTATCTTACGAAATTCAAGTTAAATATAGGCCCTCTCTCCCTGATAATGTAAAATTTTGGAAGGTATTTTAAGACGATGTTGAACTCACTAGATTCCTTGCAGTTATAGATGAGTTTGTAGATCTGCAGATTGATCAGGAGAATGAACATGACCATGAAGTTGAGGAGCCAAAGTTCAAAATCAAAATCGCAGCACATGAAATAGTTCAGTTGTCCACCAACAGAATGCCTAAAGGTTTGGTCCCGCTGGAAAGGTTGTTCGATAACAATGATGTGGCTGTCAAATTGCAAAGTGGGGAAAAAGAGTCAGATGTTTTGTAGTATAATGTGGCTAGTGAGAAAGATCCTAAACATGTTAACTTAGCCTCACATTTGACTGAAAAACAAAGGGCTGATTATGGAGAATTTCTAAAGGAATTTGCAGATATCTTTGCTTGGCAATATGATGACTTGAAGACCTTTGACACAGAAGTGATTCAGCATAAGATTCCCTTGAATAAAGACACCAAACCATTCAGGCAGAATCTTAGATCCTTCAACCCTTTGTTGCTGCCTACAATGGAGAGGGAAATTAAGAAACTATTGGATGCCTGCATTATCATTCCTCTCAAGTATTCAGAATGGATTGTGAATCTTGTGCTAGTTAGAAAGAAGAATGGGGAGATCAGACTCTGTGTCGACTTCAAAAATTTGAATAAGTTCTCTAGAAAGGACAACTACCCTCTACCTAAAATGGAGCATATTCTGCAGAAGGTGTTAGGATCAAAGGTGATGTCTTTTATTGATGGGTTTTCCGGATACAACCAGATTGTTGTCCATCCGGAAGACAAGGAAAAAACTGCTTTTACCACTCCATGGGGTACGTTTATGTACAAGAATATGCCCTTTGGATTGATGAATGCAAGAGCGACATTCCAAAGGGAAATGGACATTGCTTTCGTTGGAGAGAGAGATAAATTTGTCCTGATTTATCTTGATGATATCACTGTTTTCTCAAGCAGCCACGAACTTCATTTGCAGCACTTAAGAAGGGAATTTATGAAATGTCGAAGGTATGGAATCTCTCTTAATCCGAAAAAATTGAATTTTGCACTTAAGGAGGGAAAATTACTTGGGCATATTGTTTCAGCTGATGGGGTTAAGATTGACCCAAAGAGGGTTGAAGAAATTAAAAATTTGTCTCTTCCTAGATCAAAGAAAGACATTCAGTCTTTCCTTGGGACTATTAGCTTTGTCAGAAGGTTTATAGTAAATTTTGTTGAACTTACGAAGCATATCATTGCTATGTTGAGGAAGGACTCTGAGGTAAAGTGGACTGAAGAAGCCAAACATTCCTTCAATGTCATCAAGGAAGCCATCACAACAGCCCCTGTTTTGATCAGCCCCGA
>SNQJ01S0197953.1:0-16585 GCA_010110895.2 Picea sitchensis
TCAAAATGGGTATGTGGTATGCTATGAATCAAGGAAGTTGAAGGAGCATGAAAGGAACTATACTACTCATGATCCTCATAACAAGTCCCAGCTTGTTGATCTCAGATCCAACTGAGATGTGAGGAATCCAATCCTCATACAAGACCTAACTTGTAAACATGCACCAACCTAATAGAATGAACCTTCATTCAATCCATTATATATAAATATATATACTTCAACAAATTCAATGACACTTTCTTCTCACCATTCTTTCTTGTTTATATAGTCTTCCAACTGGTATGAATTGGAAGAATTGTGTCTTTTGATATTTGAACCATTGTACCTTTTCATTTAAATGATAATATTAAACTTTAATTAATATTATTTTTCCTTCTTATTCTTTATTCATGTTTTCACGATTTAACTCTCTTTTAATCATGACTGTGTATCGGTTCATTTGTCCTCATGAGTTGATCACAGACATGGATCGACTCATTATATCGTACTCATTCTTCTGCTACGTTCTCAGTTCACCAATAGATCATATTTGATCTTTTATCAATTCTATGTATTGTTCTAGTGTTAACTCTCTATCAAATTAAATATGTATGAGGTGCTTCCTTCAAACCATTTACATATGACCATATGTGAAAAACCACGGGCTTATTGATTTAAGCGCCGCCTCTTCTTTTACCTTTAATTCTCTATTCCATACGACCACAGGTGGTGGCCAGGCACTAGGCCAAGTGAGTGTTTGATCACTTATCAAGATCAACGGTCACGTTTTAATTTCCACAAAGAGATGGATGGTTCTCGTTTACTTTGGAAATTTGGGACTCCGACCATTCGGAGGTCTAGATCATTGTTGTTCCATTTTCCTTTGGAATTAGTCAACTCCGAAGTGGTCAACATCAGAGTGGGTTGATCCGATGGCTGGCATGATTCCCAGAACCAAATCAATGTTCATATTTGATCCTTAAACTATCGTTCCACTGCTTAATCCGACGATTGGGACTTAATCAAGCATTGAGATGGATGTCTATTATTTATTTCAGGACTCCAGGGGTCCAAAGGTCTAGATAATTGTTGTTACAATTTCCTCCTGAGTTGGTCAGCGTCGGATTTGACTGTATCTTGATCTGATGGTTGGGAATACTTGCATGATGAATGGTTCTCATTCATTTGAGAACTCCGAGACTTTGGGTATTTGTGGGTTGTGAACTCTGGAGTAGCAATTCCTCCAGAGTGATTACTTACCAAATAAGTCATATAGCGGTGATGACTGCTTGCTTTCGGTTAACACCTCCACTTATGCTATCCTTCCACTATGCTTGATCATCAGTTGAGAATTATCTCGAAGTATATCAATGGTCCTTGTTTACTTTGGGACTTCGGGGGTCTAGATAATTGTTGTTCCAATTTCCTCCGGAGTTGGTCAATGCTGGAGTTGACTGTCTCCTGATATGACGATTGAGAATTCTCTCTTGATGAATGATTATCATTCATTTTCAAACTTCGAGACTCTAGGCATTTGCTGGTGGAGAAAATTCCAAAGTACATACTCCTGGAGTGACGTAGCTACAAACGTCACTTGTTCATGTGGCACTGTCCGAGTGGCTCCCATGTGTCACATAGATTCGTGACTTACACATACCTTAAATGTTAATATCACCTTGACACTTGTCACCATTTGATTGTACCATGTGTCCTTATTGACATGGATCTTTTGATGTGTGTGCTATGTGTCTTCACTTCATGACTTCAGAACTTCGTCCTTCGGGTGAATTTACATGTTCTCAACCCATTTCTGTCGGAGTGGTTAGCGTTGAAGTTGACCACTGCTACCTTGGCACGCTTTGAATAGATCAACAGTACAGGGGTTTTCCAGATTTGATGGTCCTTATTCACTCCAGGACTCCGGAGCTTCACCCTTCACCTTTTCTTATCTTATCCTTCTACTTTCTTTGATCCGATGGTCAGGATATTATCGGAAGTGTTCCTCAGATTAGACGACTCATGCATTCGAAATATTTGTGGCTTACACTGTCCTTCCACTTTATTCGATCCAACAGTCGGTATTACATTGAAATTCTGGATGAATGGCTCTTGTTGCTTGATATTTTATAAAGGTTTCCCATGTTCAATAATCTTTTCTTCCTATGGGATTTCTACAGTGCTATCTTTCTTAAGCTTTGATCATAGGATCATTGTTTATCCTATCGTGATAAAAAATAATCATGAGTTGCTTCATCCTTAAGGTGATTTTCTTATGCCGATCTTTAGCATACTTTTCCTCCTAAGATTTAACCTTACTTCTCTGCCGCATTCTCTTTTCATCTTTGACCCTTGATTACACATGGACAGACCTTATTGGCCATCCTGACACTAATGCCAACTGTATAACTGTTCATGAATGATTCATGTTTCCATCATAAAAACTTATCATGATTGTTGACATCAATGAAAACATATCAATGACAATATGTCCAACACCAATAAGATTTGAAAGATATAATCTTAAAGGCTGGAAAATCAGATTTGCAATACATGGAAATAATAACAAAATTACAACAAGGTGTTTTACAGCAAAAAATTGAAGACTATAAGTTAGAAAATGATGAAATTCTCATGTACAGAGGAAGAATTTATGTACCAAATTCCCAGAATTGAAAAATATGATATTGAGAGAAATGCATAATGTACCTTATGTTGGGCACCTAGGTTATCAAAAAAATATTGCAGCTGTCAAGAACCAATATTATTGGCTAGGCATGAAAAAAGAAGTTGTTGATTTTATTGCCAAATATTTGGAGTGTCAAAAGGTCAATGTTGAACATAGAAACCCAACTGGTTTGCTATATCCATTACCCATTCCTAAGTGGAAATGGGAAGTTGTAACAATGGATTTCATCACCAAACTTTCCAGAAGAAACAACCAACATGATTCTATCATGGTAGTGGTGGATAAGCTTACTAAAGATGCCCATTTTATTCTAGTAAAGCTCACTCACAAGGCAACCAACATTATTGATATTTATATGAGAGAAATTGCTTGATTACATGGTATACCCAAGACAATTGTGTCTAACAGATATCCAAAATTTACATCAAATTTTTGGAAAGGATTATTTAAGGGATTTGGAACAAATTTGAAGTTTAGCACAACTTATCATCTAGAATTAGATTGACAAAAAGAGAGGGTGAATCAAGTGATTGAGGATATGTTGAGGATGTATGTGATGAATAAACCATCAAAATGGGAAGACTACCTACACTTATTAGATTTTTCTTATAACAATGGGTACCAAGTATCTCTAAAGATGAGCCCATTCAAGGAACTTTATGGTAGAAGGTGCAACACATAGGTAAGCTAGGACAACCCAACAGATAGATCAGTGGTTGGGCCAAAATTACTCAGGAAAATGGAAGAGCAAATGTTGAAAATAAAATAGAATTTAAAGGTTTCCCAAGATAGGAAGAAACTCTATGTTGATAAGGGCAGAACTCATAGGTAATTTAAAGTGGGTGACCATGTATTCTTGAAAGTGAAGGCCAACAAAAGTTCCCCGAAGTTGGGAAATTTTTCAAAGTTGACAGCTCATTATTGTGGAACATTTGAAATCCTAGAGAGGACTGGGCCTGTAGCATACATGCTTGCCTTTCCTGCATCAATGTCTATTCATAATATATTCCATGTATCATTGGTAAAAAATTATATACCTGATGCTAATCATTTCATTGATTGGAATGTGATTCAGGTGGAGCAAGAAGGCGCCTTTCAAGTGCATCCGATGTACATATTGGAACAAAAGATCAAGAAGCTTTGGAATCAAGCCTTATATATAGTAAAGGTCTAATGGACCTGGTACAGTCCTGAAGATGCAACTTGGGAGCATGAGGATGCTATGCAGGCAGAATACTCGGATCTTTTTTAGGATTTTTGAAATTTTGGTTGTGTATGTGTATATATTGCACTAAGGACAGTGCATAAATAATGGGGAGGGGAATGTAATTCCCTAGGTCGAACCCCAACTATAAATTTAAATACAAATGCACTTAAGATGGTGAGTTGTTTGATATCATTTCGCGTGCACCTTCCATGGTATAGTGCACACATATACTGCACACTAAAATGATGAAGTGTACACATTCCAGGATACTACACACAACAAAATTAAGTGCAAGTGATTTTGAGGACAATGAGCCTTTGTGTATATGTTGTATTTTGAGGCTGGTGTTATAGAGAAATCCCCTTGCGGACAAGTGGATTCTCTCTTGGATACTAGACTCCTATGACCAAGACAAAAAAGTACTATTGTGGACATTGACTTTCCTTTGCATGAAGCTAAAATATTCAAAGAATAATAAGGAAGAAGGGTAAATACCTTTCACTGACATTTTTCCTTGCTCGATCCAGGATGATCTTAATCTTCAAGTTCTTCAGAAGGTCTTGAAATACAATGAGCAACAACAATGATAGTTCCTACTCTACCATGATTATCTTCATAATGGATTTATGAAAGAAACAAGTTCATGAAACATACACAAACTTTAAAGGAAACAGGCCAAGCATAGATTTATATTAATGAAAATAAAGTGAGATGATTACAACCATGGAAGTAGGTGCAACAGATTCACCAATCTTTATTTGTCCAGACCCTTGCTCAAATAATCCACACACAGAATGATGTTGCTTCAATGATATCTTCCTTATGAGATCATAAGTTTGATACTTCACAATGTCTCCCCTTTCACCATGAAGAGGCCTCCTTATATAAGCTTGGAGAGGCATAACCACTTAAGAGATTCTTGGGATAAGTTGAGGATTCTTCTCCTTTAGTTTTGGATTTTCCCTAATATTGAGCCTTGACCTCAGATCCGAAACCAATCAACTCTAGATATGAAGGGATTCTTCCCTGATTTCTCTCAACAATCCAAAGATTTGCCCAAAAAAGGCCAACACTCCCTTAGAATGGGGTACAAAGAATTGGAACACTCCCCCAAAAGAGGTCACAGAGAGTTGGCACTCCCTGACAGTGTATAGGGGAGTGATGCCTTCCAAAATTGATTTTTTAGTGGTTTTCTCAGTGGAAAAAGACTTGTACTCTTTGTCAAATGACTTCTCCTCTTCAAAACCAGTCTTTTGAGGTGTCTTGTAAGTGTTCTTGACAATGTCATCTGAGACACAACATAGAGAAGATGACAGTATGATATTTGCAACACTTGTAGGAGAAATGTGACAATTGTGACATTGGTAATGACGACACTAGGCCATCATACTAATACGTATTTTTGATGTGTAACAGATTGCCCCCCAAAGTGCGAAGTTAGAAGATGAGAACTGATGGCTAAAGTACTTTGTAGACTTTTTCAAACAAGGGTACGGACTCAAATAACCTGATAGAATATGCACACAACCATCAAACAAATATTATGATATGTTTGAAACCTAAGGCAGGCATACCTATGCTTGAGTGGTAAAGACTTTCAAGGTATAGCCGTTATAAAATACACTGCGGATCCATAATTATATTGACAAAAAGGTATAGCCACTAAAGATACAATGTGGATTTATACTCTTATGACTTGACCTGATCATAGCCACGAAGAATACACAGTGGATCTATGAGATGACAAGACATAGCCATGACCAATACAAAGTGGATCTATATAACAATATATGTGTCAATGTTTAAAAGAAACTTCGTCACAACCTGGGCAAAGTACAGATAAGAGTGATGACTCAACCTAGGGTCTTCTTACCGATCCTGATGTAGTACAAATCTAACCATGTGAATAGATGTCCTAATGTCGAACATGGCAGAAACCACTTGATTACCAATCAATGAGGTAAATTGTTAACAAGCGCGAGGAAAATCACCATTGATGTCAATGATTACCAAGGTATTCTAGTACATTCCAACGAATGTGAATGGATGAGATGAAGTCGAACATCCATTGAATCATTCGATCAGAAGTCAATGATGTAAACCCACTATCAGATGTGAGGAGGCCTGCCATTGAGGCATGCAGATCCCAAGGTACTAACTGGTTTCTAGGTCTAGCTCTTGGATAATGTGTTGTAGTCGACATGAATAGACTCATCGAGGGAGGGCCTTGGTGTATCCCCCATCAACGACATGAAACTGACACAGAGATGTAATTAGTGGATCAAAAGAACATGGACTGACACGGGTATTGGAAAAGGATATTGTGATGGTTGACTCTTGAGGCAGATACTTCCCTTGAACACTGAGGCATGACAGCAAAAGCTCGACAAGGACCAAAACTTGATAATGCAGTGGATATTGTGACTTTCGTCGGGTGACCCAAAGGAGTAAGGAAACTCAAAGGATTGGTTCAATGCAGAGGTTCAGTGGATAAAAATGCGTGTAAACATAAAATGTCATGTTTAAGGACGACTGTAAGAATGACTGGTAATGTTCTCAAAAACTACTTGGCTTGCTTCCTTCAATTTCCGCCCCATCCATATAGACGAGTACCTCTTTTTAATTTAAGGGCTCAAGGAGGGTAACACATGCTCGATATAACTCAGCTTCGATAAGTCCCTCTTTCTTTGTTTAACAAATTGGAAGAAGTAAGGGTTATGTCCCATATGGGCCCTTCAATGTATGATCGTTTAACGAGTCCAAAGAAGGTAAAATCGATGGTTTTTTTATGCAGGAGCATCTCCCACATCAAGCGAGCCAGCGCGAGTGCAAGTGGACAACTGGACAAGCGCCAACAAAATTTTTGAAAACACCTTGGAAGTTGTTGTGTGATCTTAAATGAGCCATTAAGATGAAGCACACTTAGTGTATTGTAATCGGACCTTGAGCCTTTAACTCTCGTCCTTAGTAGGTAGAGGCATTTAAGATAGTTAATGCAGGTAGATAGAATTTAATTCTAGATTAGACAGTTTCTAGAGCACAAGAGGGAAGCGGGATATAGACACCCTCATTGTGCATTGTAAATATTTCGAAGCATTGTAGAGAAGAGCATGCAGAGAGATGTGGAAGAACACCCATGTACAGAGCTTGAATTAATAGAATAAATTGATTCAAATCCATGGTTTAGTGTTTTCTCTCTGTGTATGCTGAATGATATGCTCATGAGTATTTACTTCCTGTTATGAATTTGTTTTACATGCTATGTATGAATGATTTCTTGCTGAGTGTTTGAAATCTGAGAAAGGAAGTAGGAGGAATGAGTTTCAATTGTTTCTCTATCTGAGTAAGGATTCCTGCAAGGAGTGCAGTTGAAGTCATCCACAAGGAGTGCATTGACAGAAGGCTCAAATAGTTTAACTCTTGTTCCCGTTTACTCAGAACTAAAATTGGGTTATAGGAGCCGTGCAAGGAGTGTGCAGGCTAAGGAAAGTCTCAGTTGTGAATCCGAGAGAAGCGTTGAAAGACTGCTGCTACAGGTGTGTGCAGAGTCGAGAGGATTCAAATACTTAGACATGTTTGAGGATTGCCGCAAGGAGTGCGTGCAAAAGTCTTTTCCAAGGATTAGATTTGGAGAACGCACAGGAGGGAGAAGGCCTTCGAATTTGCTGAAGGACAATGCAGAGGAGTTGTGCCTTGGAGGTTTAAGTAGGTATCGTAAGTTTTCATGTAGGTGGATGAGTTCCGCGATAAAGGAACACTTGAATCATTTCACAGGTCTCATTTAGAGGAACGGACGGTCGGAATTATCCAAAGAGAGTTCACGACGTTCCGTGAACCGTTATATCTAAAGAAGGTGCAAGGGAGATACAATGACGTATTCGCAGAAGGTTTAAAGTTTAGGAGGGGTAGAACCGTTGATCCGAGCCACAAGGGCCATTGGATCTACGCGTGGATTCGCATATCGGGGTTTCATGGGTTGAAACTCCGTAAACCCGCCACAGAGATCGCGAAATTGTGATACACGATACCCCGACGACTACGAGAATAGTGTGGGGCAACAGGAGTCAGCAAGTGGATAGGTGGCACATCGCATGTTGGGAGTTCGTGAGTAGAAGGGCTGAGAATTTGGTGTCAAGGGTCGCGAAGCGTGAGGACACGAGAGGCGGCGAAGTGGTGTGAAGACCAGGAGCCATCCATCTGAGGAGGACAGGTGGTAGAGATTGAGAGACCTTGCGAACTCAGAAGTTCACAGCGTGAGAGCCCAAACATTAGGGGCTTGAAGTCGCGAAGACGCGAGGAGCGAGAAGAAGAATAGCCATTGGATTTATACATATATCGTGTATCAGGGTTTCGTGGTTCGAACCTTCGAATTAGTGCAACAGGAATCGCGATATTACGATACGCGATATCCCGACAGGATAAGAAGTAGTGTGGGCCACAATAGAGTCGGTGACATGGACAGGTGACACACTGTATCGGAGTTCGGGAAAAGTACAGTCCCGAAACATTGACATTAGGATTCGCAATTCTGCAAAGTCCAAAATCCCGACGAGGTGATGGGACCGTTGAATAGTCAACCCGCATGTGCATCGGAGTATCAACACATCGGGGTTTGGGGTTTCGAAATAATAGCGCTTGACCATTGACCTCGCGATACTGCGAAGTCTGATTCCTCGATAAGCAAGAAGGGGGGGATCACGCAAAGAGTTATGTGGGTGTAGATTTCCCAGTAGGGAAATAGAAGGACCGATTAGTGTTCTTCGGGTCGAGGAAGGAGAAGATCCTGTGAGCGGACGTGCTCATGATAGCGTGCTTGCATCAAGTGGTATCAGAGCTTTGATTCTTTCTTGTATATTTCAAGCAGGAGGAGGCAGAAGGAGGTAAAAGAGTACTCTGATACACATCAAGTGGTATCAAAGCCTAGAAAGATTCTTTGCTTTCTGTAGCAAAGAGGAGAATTCACCATGCCGCCGAGAAGAGATAGACAATCACCTGATCCAGAGGATAGGGAAATGCCATGATGAAGAGCCAGGCAGATGGAAGATCGAGCCATAGATAGGCAAATGCGTGATCTCCGAGCCAGACTCAAAGACATGGAGACAACGCAAAGGCGCATAGCCAGTGCAGGGGATTTGAGTGATTCTGAGAGCGAAATTGAGGCTAAACGTGAAGAGGAAGTTGCAGCCGAAGTGCATCAAACGAGCATTTGATCAAATCTATTGCCAGGATGGGTGCAAGAGCAAAGATGGACATCTCATTTTATGAGGGAAACCTGGATGAAGAGGAGCTTCTAGACTGGATTAGAGCTCTAGACACATACTTCGAATATGAAGATGTCGAATAAGACAAGAAAATCAGGCATGCTATCACTAGATTGAAAGGACATGCAACATTGTGGTGGGATGAACTACAAGCTGACAGACGCTACAAGGGCAAGCAGAAGATCAAGAGCTGGGATAGGATGATCGTGAAGATGAAGGCAAAATTCATTCCCAGGGACTATCAAATTTTTGTGTTCAGGAGGATGCAGAACCTGAGACAGAAGCTGATGATAGTAAATGAATATACTAAGGAGTTTTATAGGTTGAATATCAAAGCAGGTCATTGGGAGAGTGATGATGAAAAAGTTTCCAGATACATGAATGGCCTGAGGTATGATATCCAGCATGAGATGAGCATGGTAACCATCCGAATGGTGGAAGATGCTTATCAAATGGCTCTAAAAGATGAGGAGAAGCTGAGCTGAAAGCAGAGTCAAAGGGGCCAAGGCAGAAGTCAGACCAGAGGCAAATCAATTTCCTAGGAAAGAAACCAAAAGCCCAAGGAGGAATGGAAGAAACCTCAGGGTAAAGTAGAGAGAGGTGGGACCTCACAGAGAGGGCCATATGTTGAACATAAAGGATAACATAATGAGCAGAGAGGAGGATATGCTGATAATAACACTTTTCCTCATACTAGAGGTAGAGGAAGAGGAAGAGGTGGAGTAATCACATGCTTCACATGTGGAAAGAATGGGCACAAGTCATTCGAGTGTCCAGAGAAAAAGAAAGAAACTGGAGAAACTCACATCGCCGAGGCATAGAGGTGAGATGTTGAAGCAGAAGACACTGAAGGCGGAAGATCACTCATGATGCAAAAAATCCTTTTGACGCCCGAGAAGGAAGTGGAGAGTTCAATCCAAAGGACCAGACTTTTTCGGACTGCTTGCAAGACCAAGGACAAGGTATGCAAGGTCATTGTAGACAGTGGTAGCACGGACAATCTCGTTTCAACAGAGATGGTAGAGAAGCTGGAGCTGGAGACGACTGATCATCCAAGCCCATACAGAGTTTCATGGCTACAGAAAGGACACCAGGTAAATGTCACTAAACAGTGTTTAGTTGAGTTCAAGATAGGAGGATATAATGATAAGATATTATGTGATGTCANGGTAGACCATGGAAATATGATAGTAATGTGATTCATGATGGGAGAATGAACACATACACACTAGAGAAGAATGGGAGGACACACATGTTGCTTCCAATTAAAGATAAGGAGGTGAAGCCAGAAGTAAGAAACACAGTACTTCTCATGAGTGGGAAGGAACTTCTTACAGAGGTTAAGAAGAAGGAGGATCCACAATTCATTGTGGTCAGAAAACCGAGGATTTTTCTGACTAGCACAAGAGTGGATGATTTGCCAGAAGAAGTTCAGGAACTACTGGAAGAGTTCGCTGACATTGTAGTGGATGAATTACCTCGTTTGTTGCCACCAATCAGGAGTGTGATTCATCACACTGATCTCATACCAGGAGCCAGTTTGCCAAACAAAGCTGCGTATAGACTAACGCCGCAGGAGAATGAAGAAGTTAAGAGGCAAGTCTAGGATTTGTTGGACAAAGGTTTGGTCAGGGAAAGCTTGAGTCCGTGTGTTGTTCTGACAATACTCAGTCCGAAGAAAGATGGAGGCTGGAGGATGTGCACTGATTCAAGAGCGATTAATAAGATAACTATCAGGTACAAATTTCCATTGCCAAGAATGGATGATTTGATGGATTTCTTAAGTGGAGCAAAATTCTTTTCAAAAATTGATTTGAAGAGTGGATATCACCAGATTCGCATGAGAGAAGGTGATGAATGGAAAATATCATTCAAGACAAATGAAGGGTTGTATGAATGGCTTGTTATGCCATTTGGCTTAACAAATGCGCCAAGTACCTTTATGAGGTTGATGAATGAATTCCTGAAAGATTTCATCGGAAAATTTGTTATCGTATATCTGGATGATATACTGATTTTCAGTAAAACGGAAGATGAACATCTGAAGCATTTGTCCATTGTGATGAAGAGACTACAGCAAGAGAAGTTGTTGATAAACATGAATACATAACTCATTTACTTGGGGTTTTTTATTTTGGCAAATGAGTTAAGGATGGATCCAGATAAGGTGGAAGTGATCAAGAATTGGCCATGACCGAAGAATGTTTTTGAGGTGAGAAGTTTTCATGGATTAGTTAGTTTCTACCAGAAGTTCATCAGAAATTTCAGTAGAATTAGCACAACGATGATGGATACAGTGAAGAAAAGACATAAATCTTTTCACTGGATAGAAGAGGCTGAGAAGAGTTTCAATCTGTTGAAGCGGAAGATCATGGAACATGTTCTGGTGTTACCATATTTCCAAAAAACATTTCAAGTGAAATGCGATGCAAGCAGATTTGTGATAGGAGCGGTCTTGAGTTAGGAAGACAGGCTGATAACATATTTCTGTGAGAAGCTGAATGAAGCGAAAGTGAAGTACTCCACATATGATAAAGAATTTTACGCTATCATACATGCACTAAAGAAGTGGAGGCATTACTTGATACCCAAGGAATTTTTTTTGTACAATGACAATCATGCACTGCAATTTGTGACTCAACAGGAGAAGTTGAATCAGAAGCATGTCAAGTGGGTTGAATACATGCAGAATTTTACATTTGTGATTAAACATATTTCTGGTACTGCTAATAAAGTTGTTGATGCTTTGAGCAAGAAGTGTTTGTTGTTGCAGGAGTTGAGAGTCAAAACATTGGGTTTTGATGATCTCAGGGACATGTATGCAGATGATCCAGACTTCAAGGAGGCATATGAAGCAGCTGAGAATCCATTTCTTAGGGATAGAAGCTAGTGGGCCAAGTACATGATCCAAGAAGGATTGTTGTTCAGAGGCAATCAACTGTGTATATCGAATTGCTCCATGAGGGAGAATCTGCTGAAGGAGAAGCACAGTGGAGGATTGGTTGGACACTTCGGTCATGACAAGACATTCGCGAAGCTGAGCGAGTCATACTTTTGGCCAGGGATGCAATTAGAGGTCAAGATATTTGTGGACAGATGCAGGATTTGCCAGCATTCGAAAAGAAGGAAGTAGAATGCGGGTTTTTATCAACCATTTCCCATACCTGAAAGGCCATGGGATGCAATTAGCATGGATTTTGTATTGGGTTTGCCAAGAACACAAAGAGGTTGTGATTCAATCTTTGTGGTGGTGGATAGATTTTCCAAGATGGCACATTTTATCCCATGTCAGAAAACTAGTGACGTGACTCACATCGTGAACCTATTTTTCATAGAAGTCATTCGACTTCACGGATTACCAAGGATTATTGTTTTGGATCGAGATACGAAGTTCATAGGGAATTTCTGGAGAACCTTATGGAAGAAGCTGGGAACTAACTTGTTATTTAGTTCATCTTATCATCCTCAAACGGATGGACAGACAGAAGTGGTAAACAAAAGTCTAGGAGATTTGTTGAGAAGCTTGGTGACAGAGCACCACAGCCAGTGGGACAATATATTACCATAGGAAGAATTCATGTATAACGACTCAGTGAATAGGAGCACAGGACAGAGTCCATTCCAGGTTGTGTATGGCATGCAGCGGAGGGGAATTTTTGAGCTGAGGGATTCATAACAGACTGCGACGAGGAGCACTAGTGCAGAAGAATTTGTTAAGGCGATGAAGGAACTTCACAGCCAGGTGAAGGAGCGATTGCAAAATTCAAGCCAGGAATATAAGTGCAGAGCAGATCAGCATAAGAGACAAATTTAGTTTGAGGTTGGTGATCTGGTTTTGGCACATTTGAGAAGAGAAAGGTTCCCGAGAGGAACATATAATAAGCTAAAGATGAAGAAAATCGGGCCATGTAAGGTCTTGAAGAAAATTGGAGAAAATGCTTATGAGATTGAATTACCTGATAGGATCGGAATATCTCCGATATTCAATGTGTCATATTTATACCCATACAGAGTTGGGGAAATAGAGACTGGAAGTGATGAACAGCCAGAGGTTTAGTGGTGAAAGAAAATGTTAGTTGCAAAGAATCCGCAGATGGAATGCATACTGGACAAGAGAGTCAGTAAAAAGACCAGAAGGAAAGAATATTTCGAATATTTGGTCAAGTGGAAGGGCCATCCAGTTGAAGATGCCAACTGGGAGACTGAAGCAGAGATACAGAAGCATGGACATACCGTGTAGGATCTCATGGATAGGAGCCCATGAATATTTTCAAGCGAGGGAGTATGATGCAGGAGCATCTCCCACATCAAGTGAGCCAGCGCGAGTGCAAGTGGACAGCTAGACAAGCGCCAACACAAATTTTGAAAACACCTTGGAAGTTGTTGCGCAATCTTAAATGAGCCATTAAGATGAAGCACACTTAGTGTATTGTAATCGGACTTTGATCCTTTAGCTCTCGTCCTTAGTAGGTAGAGGCATTTAAGATAGTTAATGCAGGTAGATAGAATTTAATTCTAGATTAGACAGTTTCTAGAGCGCAAGAGGGAAATGAGATATAGACACCCTCATTGTGCATTGTAAATAATTCTGAGCATTGTAGAGAAGAGCATGCAAAGAGCTGTGGAAGAACACCCATGTACAGAGCTTGAATTAATAGAAGAAATTGATTCAAATCCATGGTTTAGTGTTTGTTCTTTGTGTATGCTGAATGATATGCTCATGAGTATTTACTTCCTGTTATGCATTTTTTTTACATGCTATGTATGAATGATTTCTTGCTGAGTGTTTGAAATCTAAGAAAGGAAGTAGGAGGAATGAGTTTCAATTGTTTCTCTATCTGAGTAAGGATTCCTGCAAGGAGTGCAGTTGAAGTTGTCTGCAAGGAGTGCATTGACAGAAGGCTCAGATAGTTTAACTCTTGTTCTCGTTCACTCGGAACTGAAATTGGGTTATAGGAGCCGTGCAAGGAGTGCACAGGATAAGGAAAGTCTCAGTTGTGAATCTGAGCGAAGCGTTGAAAGACTACTGTTGCAAGTGTGCGCAGAGTCGAGAGGATTCAAATACTTAGATGTGTTTGAGGATTTCCGCAAGGAGTGTGCGCAAAAGTCTTTTCCAAGGATCAGAGTTGGAGAAAGCTCAGGAGGGAGAAGGCCTTTGAATTTGTTGAAGGACAACACAGAGGAGTTGTGCCTTGGAGGTTTAAGTAGGTATCGTAAGTTTGTGTGCAGGTGGATGATTTTTGTGATAAAGGAACACTTGAATCATTTTGCAGGTCTCATTTAGAGGAACGGACGGTTGGAATTCTCCAAGGAGGATTCGCGACATTCCGTGGACTGTTAGATCTAAAGAAGGTGCAAGGGAGATACAACGATGTATTCTCAGAAGGTTTAAATTTCAGGAGGGGAAAAACCATTGATCCGAGCCACAAGGGTCGTTGGATCTACGCGTGGATTCGCATATCGGGGTTTCGTGGGTTGAAACTTTGTAAACCCGCCACAGAGATCGCGAAATTGCGATACGCGATACCCCGATGACTACGAGAACGATGTGGGGCCAGAGGAGTTAGAAAGTGGAAAGGTGGCACATCGCATGTCGGGAGTTCGTGAGTAGAAGGGATGAGAATTTGGTGTCAAGTTTCGTGAAGCGCGAGGACACGAGAGGCGGCGAAGTGGTGCGAAGACTAGGAGTCGTCCATCTGAGGAGGACAGGTGGCAGAGATTGAGAGATCTCGCGAACTCGGAATTTCATAGGTTGAGAGCCCAAACATTAGGGGCTTCAAGTCGCGAAGACACGAGGAGAGAGAAGAAGAAGAGTCGTTGGGTTTATACATATATCGTGTATCGGGGTTTAGTGGATCGAACCTTTGAATTAGTGCAATAGGAATCGCGATATTGTGATACGCGATATCTTGACAGGATAAGGAGCAGTGTGGGCCATAATAGAGTCGGTGACGTGGACAGGTGACACACCATATCAGAGTTCGAGAAAAGTACAATCCTGAAACATTGACATTAGGATTCGCGATTCCGCGAAGTCTGAAATCCCGACGAAGTGACGGGACCGTTGAATAGTCAACTCGTGTGTGCATTGGAGTATCGACACATCGGGGTTCGGGGTTTTGAAATACCAACGCTCGACCATTGACCTCGTGATACTGTGAAGTCTGATTCCCCGATAAGTAAGAAGGGGGGGATCGCGCGAAGAGTTCTGTGGGTGTAGATTTCCCAGTAGGGAAATAGAAGGACTGGTTAGTGTTCTTCGGGCCGAGGAAGGAGAAGATCCTGTGAGCGGATGTGCTCGTGATAACATTCCTGCGTCATTTTTCATATTTAGAGAGTCTGAAAATGACTTAAAGACAACTCCAATGTGGTCCTTTTTCGTAATGTTAGTCTCGCGAGGCTGAAAAAGAGATAAATTATCACTTGAAAGATGTCCTTTCAAACCTTTTAACGAGTGGGAAAGGAAGCAATATCACTCGGCAATATTTTCATGTTTAGAGAGTCTGAAAAGATATTAAAGATGACTCCAGTGGGTTCCTTTTTTGTGTATCCATGGGAGTTCAAAAAAGAGATAAAAGTTTACTTGGTTGCGTTCTCATGTATTTAAGAGCACGAGAAGGAACAAAGACTAAGCTCAGTATTGGTTTCATTTTGAAATAAGATTGAAACAAAATTAAACTATGCTTGTAAATTCCCAACGTAATTTCCAAAGGTTGGGATACCCATTGATGGTTGGTACTCTGCCCCCATCTTGAAAATCTAGCGGCATAACTCCAGAATGATAATCAAAGTGTGGAGACATGCCCCACAAGCTTCAATTCATTCACCAAATTTGAGGTTGTCACCAATTTCTGTACTAGATGGAGAAAAAGGATAAGGGTGGATGAAGTGAAGGTTCAAATATAATACCTTACACTAGAAAATTTGGGTCATTTTGCGATGGCTATTTTGACACTCTTGCAACGTTATGTCGTGGAATTTGCGACGAATTTGGACTCTCAGAAACGTCATTTTATGTCACGTGCCAATTGAGATGAAATTGAATAAACTTTGCAAGAGAGACGCCCCTACGGAACTTATCACAATTGGGACAAAAAAGAAACATCGTTGCCAGTACAACAATTTAGGCAAAAATGTCAAACCAACATTTCGTCTCAATTGCGACGACAACTTTCGTTGTTTACATAGAAAAATTTGGCAAGTGCGATGACAACTTTGTCACATCTATTTAAGATGTTGTTGCAAGTGAGACGACAACTTTGGCACGGCTATTTAAGTTGTCATCTCAAGTGTGACGACAACTTTTTGTTGTTTACATAGAAAAACCGTCACAACTATTTAAGTTGTCATCGCACTTGCGACAATAACTTCCGTTGTTTAGATAACAAAACCATCGTAGCTATTTAAGTTGTCGTCTCACTTGCGATGACAAATTCCATTATTTATATAACA